>ML769939.1:0-17360 GCA_009733575.1 Gymnopus androsaceus JB14
CAGCCCATGCGCCACGCATCGTGGGCAGCTTGTGCGTAGTCGGAGAGTGGTCCATTGGATATGACAGTCACGGACTGAGAATGGCTTGAAATCGGAGGGAAGATTCTTGCCTGCTGCAACCTCTAGAAAGTGCGCACGAGGAGTAGCGGCGATTGAACCCATGGTTATGAGACCATCAAGGGTTGCGTAGGTGGTATTAATGGAAGATTTGTAGAGGGCGGTGTTTGAGCTACGGTGGTAATGATGAGGAATCGCAGACGGTGTGAGAAGTTGAGAGTAGTTTACTTGATCCCAAATGTATGTGCTATTTGTATTCCAGACACGGATTTTTGACACCCGGTGTCGATGGGGAGAACTTCGATGATTGACTCCAACAAAACACTTATGAATACCACCAATGCCAGGCCAGTGAAGCCTCTGTTATGAATGGGTAGGTGGGGTACACATTGTCCCAAGCCATATGAGTCCTTGTTTTTTGCCTGATCCAAGCATATATTACGGAAGCTTACGAAGAGCTCCTCCGCATCAATAGTCACTTGCTTTACCAACTGTTGGACATAGCTTAGAGCTTAGCAACTCATACGGAAGGACAACATACCTTATTGAGAAGATACATGGTAAGCTCTACGGCCACTCCAGGATGTAGAAGTTTCTGGCCAGTATTGTTACTAGGATATGGGGAGGCATAGTTCATAATTCGCTCCCGCAAGTTCACATCCAAGCTATTATAACCTGTGTTCTTCAAAGCTAGTCCTATGAATTCGTCAAAATCGGACTCCTTGAAAGCAACACAGAGTTCAGTCTCCGAGGGAAACAAGTTAATGCGCCATGACTTCAGGATGTAGTCTTGTGATGGGGAATGTGCGGCAGAGCCAGTATGACTGCCGTAGCTACCAGCAGCAACAACAAAGAGTTGCTGAGTATGCGGAACGGTTAGAGCTTGCCAGAGTTTGTCATTGTCGTACACCCTCTGAGCTTCATCGACAAAGATCCAGAATTCAAATTCCAACAATGGTTCACTATTCAAAAAATTCAACAAGTCCGTCACATTCTCGATTGTCTTGAGTGTTGTAAATGTTTCGACATTGTGTTCCAAGTTCACTGAATATTTAGAGCAACGCAAGGAATACGGCAGAACCTTGTCTTCGTGTGATTTTGACGTGACATCGACTTTGAAGTTCTTCAAGATATGGATAGCGTAGGAGCGCCACCTCATGACAGCAAACGCGATGTTGTCCAATAGGGTTGATTTCCCCGAGCAAGGCGGTGCCTCAATCTGGTCAATGTCAAGTAAATACAATAGTTATACAACCAGTGGATACCAAAGTTACTCACCAAGAGGACTTTATCTCTTATCACGCAGTCAATGATTTGCTGCACAAGTTCCTTCCGTTCAAGCACAGGATGGTCATGCCCTTCATTATAATGACGAAAGGGGTTGATCGCAGGTCGCATCCGCTTCGGCTGAGGGAGGTAGTCAGAGCCATCATCACTATGTTTTTGTATTTTGTCATCATTGAAGCAGCCCACGAGACGTGTGTTTCCTCGTGGATGCCAGCACAATGAAGCTTGTCATGACTTTGCTTTTGTGACTCATCATCATCCCAAAGAGTTGCGAAAGGACATAGTTCATGGATGGGGCAGACAGGGGAATGAAACTCGCCAGCCACCGGGTTGCTGTCACCGAAGTGCATAGTCAAACTATGCCCTTTAAGCTCTTCCACCAACCATCTGCACTCAGATTTTGAGTTAGCGCAGTAGACATAGATATAACGACCGTCAATGGCGGTATGAATGATCGGAGATGAGCCATGTAGGTTTATTTCTACCCGGACAGAGGAGGCAGCGACGAGTGGGTCTGGCAGTTCCAACCACCCAAGGCAGTAGTAGTTGCGACCCTCCAGGATTAGGTCAAATTCATTACAACGAGCGATAAAGATCAACTCGCGTTCAGTATGTCTCCAGGTCGTGGATGTCCAGGGCGAATCAGCAGTAGAAGGTACAAATATGAGATCCCATGCGGTGGAGCAAAGATCATGATATTGAGCGTCAAATTCCTTCTTAAACAAGGCCATGATTCCGCGGTTCTGTGACAGCGTGTAAATGAAAGGTTTGCCTGCTTTTGACCAGTCGGTAAATGCAGAGCGCCAAATGCCCTTCATGGGCGCTGGAGCATCTCGAGAGACGAAAGAGGGAAGGTTTGCTGCAGTCTATAAAAGCAATATAATAAGTCAATGACTTAGTGACCATTAGTGGTACGCACCGTTATTCGACTGCTCGCAGTGTATCCTGGGGGACTGGAGGAGGGGGAATTAGCCATGAACATCATGGGGGAAGATGATTGTAAAATAAGAATGGTCGTAATGATCGTGGTTTACATCGTGGTGGTATTCGTGGTTTAGTCGTGGTGGTATGGAAGCAAGAGCCGAGAAGGTGTTCATGTGTCTGACCTCGGACGATACGGGATGCGGGCATCTGTATTTACGTTGCAAAAGGAAAGAACTTCCCAGCGCTAATCCGACTGAACACAATTTCCTTTTCAAACTAAAATCTGGGCCCCGTGCCCTGTAGCCTGCCGAGTCTGACACGTGAACAACTTCTCGTCTCTTGCTTCCGTACCAACACCAAGCTTCTTAAAGGGTAAGTCTGGCTCTGCTTGTAGATGTAGTAGACATCGTAAACACCGTAGTAACACTGTATTGCAATAATTAATCTGAACCTAAGCAAGTTGCAAAAAACTGATGTTGTCCTTTCTGGTAGGCAACAAAATTGAACAGAAACAATACCACGCATTTTCACCAAGAGAGGAGACTTTGACGCTATTGTTGTCAAACCGAGTCCATCCAGATTAATGGCCCAGCAATGCTTTTTTGGCAACTTGTGTATGTTCCTTCACTCTAGAACATCTACGTTGTGTTCAATCAGGCGAAGAAGGAATTGTATAACTGGCTCAACGGAATACATGGTGTGTCAGGTACGTGTCTACAGTCCTACTCTTTTCATAATGTCAACAATGAATTGACGGCAATATTTAATGACAGGAAAATGCTATTGGATTCGTTATATGAGTCGATGAGGGAGATGTTCAGGACCCACCAAAACATTCTCCAAAACGAAAAGGCCCGACAGAATCACAAGCACCAACCAACGACCCTCCTCCCAAGCTGCCTTCTTCATTGGCTTGTCTAACAGTTGCATTGCCAGCTTTTCCCAGACTTGGATCTCCGTTTGCCCTATATTTTCTCCAGACCGGCCAACGAGTATGAGGGGAGTTCCAGCAACTTCGATTGTCTATGGCGGACTTGGCAATAACCGCAAGAAAGGGAAATGCGATGCACTGCAATTGACTGAACCCAGTCCTTGAATCCAGTGTAGATGATATCGTGAATATCACCTGTGCGTCAATTAAAGATGTAGACTTTTCCGTGGTCGCTGCCACTGATGATGGTACTTCCACCATCATGGAACGCTACATTTCTTGATCTTGATTGCATCCTCGTTTGTGTTCACAACGGCATGGCCTCTGTCTCAAATCAGTGCATTGATCATTAGGTATACAGCAGTGCCTCACATTATGGTGCCGGTTGTCTTTGTCTTCAATACCTTTCCCTCAACACTAAGGACATAACTGTAGAAGAACGTTGGTGAGTTGTTAATCCTGGCTTTTGTATCTCAGGCTCACATCATTCCATCCTCCCATCCAAAGGTCCATAATTCAGGACCTTTTACCCCGGTCTGTCCAAATGCAACGCCCTGTGGCCAATGATTCGAGATGGCCATGGATTTTAGCACCATTGGATGCATGGACCCGTCGATTATGAATCAATGTATTGCTTCTGATTAATGAACGATGGCCAGCTGGCCTGAGCTCGCATCATACGCCATACCAGACACCTCCTGTCTGTCTTTTCCACCTGTAAGTCGATCACAGTAGACTTCAGTAAACTATGTTTGGTTAGTCCCATGTCTGGAAGCAACTCATAATTTAACTCACCTCGCTTCCTGCTCTTTTCCAAATACAGAAATAGCCGTCTTCGGTTCCGTATGCAAGCCCGTCCTCTGTGTTGTCTGGCCTTGTGAGCCATATGATGGCTGTAGTAGCACCTCAATCTGTGGCACCCATGGGCAAATGCAACAGTTCTGCACTAGGTAAGTGCCAAATGTTCGTGCCAACTTCTCCTTTACCCATGATATTAATGACAGATATGTGAAATCAGGGAAGAGCTTACCGCCGCACGATACATACGTGCCTAGAGGATGTGCTGCTAGGCACGCGACGGGACCTCGATGTCCGGCAAGTGCTTTGCGCAACACGTATCGCTGGCAATCGCTTGTTGTCCCATTCGAATTTCTATTGAGGAGCTTCATTTTCTTCTGGGAGTGGGGCTCACAGTCCTTTCGCTGGTCTTTTATTGCAAAGTAAACAAAAAGGGACCGGGAATGTCCATCTGCATCTGATTGGTGATTTTTGTTTCCTGGTGATCTTATTGTTGGGCTTCCATTCGAGGTTTCCCGTTCATTTATATATAGCATTGTGTGCGAAAGGCAATCCAAACTTTCCTTGCTCAATACTTTCGCGCTAGCGCAGTCACCCAGTCCTCGAAACAATGTCGAGCTCTCCATCTTCTGATTCTATTGTGATCTCTACCTTCTCGCCCCCAAGGACAGCTCCTCAACCCAGAGTCATCCCCTTATACGCTACTACTATACCTCGTCATAGTCATCATGTGCTTTCTATGCACCAAAACCTTCGTTCAAAAGCCCTCTACCAACCCGACACCCAGGAGAAACATAATAAACTGGCTCCCATTGATGTTTCTTCATCCTCTTCGTGTAACCCTGCACCCTCAACACCTGACTCTCCATTGACGCCGGTGGATGATGAACTCCCCGATGGACGCTCTGGGCATATTCGTGCTATTTTGGTACCCCCTCCGAATACTAAAGTCACGGTCGCGAATTCGGGCTGGCCCGAGGAAGTTTTACCAAATTATCGTGTATGTGTCGATTTCATTTCCTCTCGTGTCTACTGACAAATGCTTTAGAAAATTGCGAGGGCTGTAGTTGAACTATATTTGGACGTTAACCATCCTCTCTCCGAACAAGCTACTGCTGCTCTAGAGAAAGCCAGAGCAGATGTAAGCTAATTCTTTGTGTGTGAAGTTGACTGCTCATTGCGTCCTCAGATTGAAGATGCAATCCCATTGTTCAAAAACCACCGGCGTCATTGGGGAGCAGATACTCTGCTCAGAGACCAACTTAAGAGCGTAAAAGATACTCGGAATAAGGCAGCGTCCCGTTTGACAAAAAAGGCAAAGGATAAAGAGAGGAAGGATAAAGAGCAGTAGTGGTTCAGTCGAGCGGTTCAGTAGTTTGACAAGTTCAAATATAGATACGCAGGTATCTTCCTGCCAATTGTCTTAATTGTCATGAGAAGATTGAGCGATTCACAATGCGGCTGATCATCAGAACTACTTGCATATGGTGCGTCAGTTTCAGCCATCCAACGATGCTATGCTTATCTGAGATCTTGTTATTGTTTTTTCTTGCAGGGTACTTGCTGTTCGGATAAAAGCAAAAGCAATATCTTGAACTTACAAAGTACGACATTCACATCTTCTTGGTCTCGCAGCTGGCTGCACTCTTCACGCTCGTTCTACTACTAATCTTTCAACTCACGAACCAATAATGCCCAGAACAAGGCACTCGCTACGTAATGTACATTTCATCTTTGTTTTACCGACGTCCTCTCCCACTACTAATTAGATTTTTGTAGACCTCCTCGACCTTTTCCCTCAAAGCATTTCGCATATCAACCTCGAACACAATAAAACCGATCAACATTGTCACATTATCTTCCCATCCACCGAACAGACACGACGTCTCCCGTCTTCCCTTGGTCGAACAAGGACTCGAGGGTTGGCCTGCCCCGCAGTCCTTCGTTCATGACTGTGATGTCACTTATCGGGGGAGACGCTACCGAATTTTCTTCCAACGGCACCTCTACCTACCCTTCAACCCCACACTTGGGATACATGGAACACTTATCATAATGAGTGTTGGAAAGAAAAATGTGAATAATGTTGTCAATTCCCGGACTGGAGACTCTAGGAGGGTTTACCACGTTGCCCGACGGTCAGTGCAAAGCTTCCCCTTGCTGATTTTTTCTGACATTCTTCCTCACCAGCTTCGCTCCGTATTTGATTCGGTTCCAGGAGCATGGACGTCGGCTGAAGCCTTTGATTGATTTGTAATGATGTCTAATAGGGTCTAGTGAAGCTAATTGTAGTCTAAAACAGTAACGAACTTAACAACAACAACAACAACAACCACACCAGTAATAATAATAATAGTAATAATAATGCACTGAATGTATTACGACTATGACGCACCACGCCTACGCTTTGACGTACGCTTTGACGCATCATGCCTACGCTTTGACGCATCATACTTAGACGCATCATGCCTACGCTTTGATGCTTGTGTGGATTTGGATTTGTCCGGTAAGTGTTTCTCATCTAATTTTATCTTTCAAGCGCTCACTTATCTTGTTTTTGTTTTTCGCAGCCTCTGTTGTTCTTTGCTGTGGGTGGATCAAGATCCGTCTAAATACAAAGCTTGTGCATTCCTACTCTTTCATTTGGCAATGATATGGCAATGA
This sequence comes from Gymnopus androsaceus JB14, assembly GCA_009733575.1. Classification (NCBI taxonomy): domain Eukaryota; kingdom Fungi; phylum Basidiomycota; class Agaricomycetes; order Agaricales; family Omphalotaceae; genus Gymnopus; species Gymnopus androsaceus. The sequence goes on from ML769939.1 coordinate 6,662, forward strand.
TAAGTGTTTCTCATCCAATTGTCTTTTGCCTTGCGAGCGCTCAGTGTCCCTGAACTTGTTTTTGTTTTTGGCAGCTTCTATTATTCTTTACTGTGGGCGGATTCGTCTAATTTCTTCTCGAAGTCCTGATGATCTTCAACGTATGGTAAGTCTTTTACCTTGCGTGTGCTCGCTGTCTCTTATCTTGTTGTTTTTTGCAGCCTCTATTATTCTTTATTGTGGGTGGATCAATGGTGGATCCGAAATTTGCGTTCAGGTGAGTCTTAAATATTCGCATTTCTTCTCAAAGTTCTCTACCCATTCATCCATCCATCCAAGCCTGGTGCTTGATTTCTTACGCGTCTCACACATCCCTTTTTAACTTTTATCCCCTATGTCTACTGAAGCTGCTCAATCTCAGCCACTTTCTAGAGAGCAAGCTCTCCCCAGTCGTTCCGCCAAACGGGCCGCCGACGATGGTTGGATCCCAGATAAGACGCGGGCTGTCGCGGGACCTGATCAGGAAATGCTTGATGCAGTATGGTTATCTCCTTATACATTTGGCAATGCTGACAGGCATCATCGCTAGGAGCGCAAAGCTAGAAAATCCTTGCAGGAACAAGTTAAGATGCTCACGGATCGGAACCAGTATTTGGCGTCTCTCGTTGACAAAAATAATACCGATATCCATTGCTTCAAAAACGAGAAAGCTAGCCTCGAGGATCAGTTGGCGAAGCTGGTGAGTTGTCCCTGGAATTTGCTCCGCTGCATGTATTGATTTCAGAATCCAGCGCGACGAAATAGACTGTGCCGATGTCGATCAAGGTCTTAGAGAGGTTTGTTGTTCATATCTATCGTCTTTGCACTATATCAAACCTACCCCTCAAAGGTGGCCCAAGAGAAAGTTTTAGAGGAAATGGTCAGCCCCGAGATTTATTTATTCCAATTTTTGGTTACATTATTCCAACAGCGTGAACAAACGAAGGTGGAGATTGAGAAGATTGTCAGTTATCCATCCTGTTTATTAATGCGAGCGGTTATAACGATTCTTTAGATTTCCGAAGCCCAGGAGCGACTCAACACATCGGTTAGTCAGAGAACTATCTATTCCAATATCAGGTTTCACCTTTCGACAGCATCAAGAAAGGGAAACCGCCATTCGAGAGAAGGAAGCTGCTATCTCGGACAAGAATCAGGCTCTTAATGAGAAGGCTGCGACTATTCAAGAGAGCGAGAAGAATATCCAAGACTTGGTTAGTCATTGATCTCTGCTTATTATTAGATCTCATAACACTCCTTCAGGCTGCTGACCACATGAAGCAGGTAGAACAATTGGTAGATTTCAATCTGTTTCCTTATTTCCTATCTCGCTTATTTTATATTCGAACAGAATCAAGCCAAAGAAGCGGCTGAAGCAGAGTTGGTCAGTTATATTAGTCCTATCTTGACTCATGTCTTACCAGTATGATCAGCGGAAGATGCGAGAGCCAGCCCAGGTTTGTGTTTCCTTTTGCGGTGATTATTAACTTGTGTTAGTTGACCCGCTTTTAGTCCTCTGGCGCCAAGGAAGAGCTTGAAAAAATGGTTAGTTCCAGTATATCTTCCCAGCTCTTGTGTTACTTACATTCAAATAGCGTCTAGAGAAGGAAGCGGCTCTTCAAAAGATGGTCAGTACTGATATCATCTTTCCTTCAAGTCTCATCGGATTATTAGAGAGAAGCGCGACAGCAAGCCGAGCGAGAAAAGGTACATGTTTCCCACTGGTGCTTATTTACATTGCGTAGTTGACATGCTTTCACCGAAGGCTGATTTCGAAACCGAGGTGGCCAATTTGCGGAATCGGTTGAAGGACCAGTCGCCCAAAGGAAAAACCCCTCAATCTCAATCAACGGTTGAGGACCATGACATGGATGCAGACGATGAAAGCTCTGGCCCCTCCTTCCGCTCAAAAGCCCCCGTTGACGACATATCAGCACTTCTAAAACAAACCCTGACTGATTTTTTGGCCGAGCAAGCAAACCAGCCTAACAATTCGTCCCAAGGTCGTAAGGGTAAGAAACAGTCTTCCCTCAAGGTTGGAAGTGTTGCGTATAACCGGAAGGTCAAGAAGAGGGGATTGGCAGCGTTGTCCAAAGAGCAGGAACAAAAGTGGAGAGTATGTTGCGTTGCAGTGCTAATGCTTCAATCGTTCACATTTTACTTCATTTAGAGCCTCATTCGTACCTGTTTTTGCTTTGTCACCAACACAAACGGCGTCAATGCATTCCAAGATTATCGACCTGTTGATGCTGGCATTGTTATAGCGTACGAAAATGCCAAAGGTCCTGGTCCCAGTGTGGGAGAAGGTACTGGATACCTACTCTACTTTGGCGACGGTTGGCGGCAAGCCCAGTGGAATCAGACCGTCGTCGCGAATCTGGTCTCTTATATCACTTCCCAGCATATTTCACGGAACGTGGAGGGATATTTGGCTACAGAGGCAATAAATGCATATGTGTGGGAGCTCTTCCAACAAGCCCGTACCTCCTATAGGAAGGACAAACCTCGTCTCCGCGAAGAAGGAGATCGCATTGAGACTCAAGTAGAGGCGAACCACAGGGCACGGTCATACACCAACCAGAGGCGGAGGGATAACTATTCACATTCCCGGAAGTCGTGTGTGAGTTTTTTTTTTTCTTTCTTCTTTCTTTGTTTCTCAGCCGCTAATTGCTGCACAGAAATTCGATAAACGGATGGAAGGAGTGGCTATGATCCTCAGTCAACCCAATCTATCAGCCTCTGACAGAAGGAAATGGGAGAAGGTTGAATTCGCCCTCCGTGAACTTGGAGCCCAGGGTCAATCTTCTGAAGAGAGCGATGCGGAAAGCATGGAACATCAGCTCAATGTCACCGTTCCATACTTCCGACGCCGCATCTTAGGCCCTGTTTTCCATGAACTTGATGAGAAAAGCAAAGAGTTGCAGAAGCAACAGGCCAAGCAGACTGGTCAGCGCTCACGATCCCGACCCTCCATCCGCCGTGTCAGGACTCAAAACAGAAGTGAACGAACGGTTGTGCATGGTTTGCCTAGATCGTTCTATCACCGTCGATACATTGAAAACTTGACTCCTGCTGTTCTCCAGTCGCTAGAGATTAATGGTGGTCGAGCAGAGGAATCACAGAGTCTTGATCCATGGGCTAAGACACTGCAGACAGATTCAGACACAGGAGACGAGCAGTAGAAGGAGTACAGGGGCATTATACACACTCATTATCGACTTTAACTTATTTAACGGGACGGTGAAATGGGCCATATACTGTACTCGTAAATTCAGCTATTCTTCACATTATCAGGCATTGATATTTATATACTGATTTTGGATGCTCGAACTTCCACCAAAACAATAATTCATTAGTTTACTCAATATATATTATATATGGCCAGCTCACTTCAATCTTAATTGAGGAGGGAACACTAGCCGTCATGAGTTGAAGCTCCTGGTCCGCAACAACCTTAAACTACAGTGTTTCCAAGCTGCTATGTCCGGGCTCACAGGGAACCAGTACTCTCAGACGTAGATGCAGACAAAGAACTCGAAGTTCGCGTACTGTTTGTGGTCGTTCATGGTAAAACGCATGAGTCGGCTGCGCTTCCGAGATTTAATACCATTACCCCTCAACGCCATAATGGCCGAAAGTATGTCTTCATGTTTTTCCTTCGAGCGACCCGATTCTGAAGAAGGTCTTCCAGTGCCATTGTACCTCGGTGCTAGCAGAACTTGTCGCTGCTCCATCCCAAGCCACAATACTACGCCTAGATGACAGTATGACCATCCTGAAGAAGAATTAGGATCTTCCGAATCCTCTTTGCCGGTCCAAGGGAAACGAACGATCTTGGCTGCTCCATCATCACTTCCGCCTACACCCGCTAGAGCGCGAGACTCGTTCCTGTCCTCGCAATCAACCGGAATCCATCCTGTTGATCCAGCTTCAGTCATCTCACCCTAGCTCACTGGATATCTCTGCGGTATAGCACCACCTGCGTTGTTGGAGGACGATACAGATGCTCCTTCAGAATCAGAACCCCAGTGTTTGATCGAAACTGAAACCAATCGCATACGCTCAATGCGGTTGTTCATGCGAAAACGCATCCAAGCCACAGGTACCCCTCAGCGATGTAATAGCCAAAATCCGAAGGAACCTATGAGTCCTTCATTTGGGAGACTGGAGTGGAACAGCCCGCGATGTTGGAGAAGAGGTTGTTGAATGGGGAGCTGTCTCATGAAACGGAAATGGCGAGGAAGGGTTTAGTTCTGAGCAGAAACGGGTGGAACGGCGGACCCCGATGTCCTTCGATGAAAAATATGAAGAGTCGAGGTAGTTCGGATTCTAAACAGACAAGGAAACCCTCGCTCCCTAATAAAATAATCGAAAAGATGACGAGTCAGAAATGGAGAAACAAGTTGATCAAAATCCATGCATCTCACAACTTCTTCTCTTCCCTCTTAACGATCCCGCCGCCATCGCTACCAGCGATCAACTGTCATCCGTACCCTCGATATACCTTGAACAACTGCGCTCAAATCCCTTCAACAAAGTATGTTGTCTGTTCATCCCGTGCTTGTCCGCGACCCGTTGTGTCCGAGTCCCTTGTAATTTGCTGGTGTCGTCAAATTCGGTGAAGTATCTGTATAAGGACCACTAGCATCCAGAGCATAGGGCTCCCTTTCAACCTCTCTTGGGATCGGGCCAATATCCGTCGACGCTTTATCCGGTCAAGAATGACAAGACCGCGGTGGTTGGCGTTCGAATTTCGGGGTCAGGAGGCCTTTCCCGTACTGCACGGGAGACTCAGCGCAAGCTGAATCATTCTATTATCGTAAAATGCACGGAGAACGAAAGATAAACGAAGCTCTAGCTGAACTCGCTAGATTGGGCAAACTGATTGTTGGTAAAGGCCCGTCGGATCCTGATCCAGCGAAAACCAGGCGACGAAGACGAAGACGAAGACAATAAGGATGGAGATTATGGTTCGGCTTCTAGTCGAACGAGAACCTGCACTAAATCCAAAACCGCATCCACCTCCGATTCGACAAACTCGAGAGGAAAAGACCAATTCAAACTGGATATTCTCGTCAAGACGGTAGAGAACATGCATATCTTACTGGACAAGGTTGGGAGGCTCGAAGCTGAGCTGAAGGATGCCAAGGCGGTCAAGTGTAGCAAGTGCATTGCGAGTGAGCTTGCGGGACCGGAGATGGATGCGGCAATGACGAAGAACAAGTGGAAGCGTCATGCTGAACCCGTGGCTAACACGGAGGAAGACCAGAGAAGGCGCAGAGTCGCCCTACCATCAATTTCATCATGGCTTCCAGACTCTTATTCCTCACCAGATGCCTTTACCTCCCATCATGGCCGTTCTCCTTTCGGTACACTGTCGCCTCGAACAATACCTTTCGACACTCAGATGCCGCTGCCTGCGTCTTACCTTCCCTCACCTCCCTCATCGACGCAGTTCGCTCCCTCGGTCTTGACTTCATCGGGTGCAATGCCTGTCTTGGAGCTGGGCCTGTCGAGTGTTCCAGGAGCTTTTAATTCAGCTCCTCCCTCCTCCGTGCCTCCTTTGGCAGACTCTGCTTCAATGTTTCCGGTGTTTCGAGAAAGGTTGGGATCCACTACATCCACTAGCACTAGTGGCCGGGATAAAATCCCTTTCACTGCCCGCACACCGCAATATGAGTCCACTGCATCTTTGCTGTTGCATATAAGCTCGTCGCCTCCGGTCTTTACAATGGCAAGGACTAGAAAGAACTCAATGTTGGAAAGGGTAGAACCTATGTCGACGCCTATGCCGAAAATATAGGTCTGTGGATATGGACGACCTCATAGAAGAGGAATATTGGCATTCCACTGAGAGGTGGGAGTAGTGATTGAAAGAGAGTGCATCAATTTGTAATCCAAAAAGGATTTATGGCCAAACACAAGCATGCACAGACCTTACCCAAGCACACACAACCTTGATCTGAAATTCCTTCTTGCACTAGCTCAACCATCCTCATCTCTACTGTTATCACTTCTTTCCATGCCTTGCATTCGGGGACGTACAATCAGGGAGGCCAGGAAGCGGCGCAACCAGATCTATTCAAAAGTGAGTGTCTCCAATGCCGATGAATAGAAGGGAGAATTCAACCGAATCTAGGGTGCAAAGAATGAATTGCGAACACTCATAATTGCTGTGAAGAAGCAGAAGTTGGAGCTGGAAAGGTTCATGGACGACGGCTCGCAAGAGGTACGTTACACGCGCCCATCTGCGAATTGTATGCTAAAAATTTATTTGCGGTGCAGTATCAGAGAAAAGTCTCGACATTGAACACGTTGAAACTTCAGCTACTCGCCACACGTCCATCCCTCAAAACTACTCGGGAATGGTTTATAATTTGGCTGTCGGTGAGTGGCTACATCGAAATTTGCATCACAAAGATTGAGCACTTTTTATAGCTGTTAGCTTCTATCTAAACCAGCTCGACTGTGTCCTCTATCCCTACCTTGCAATTTGATGATCCGTTCTGCTATTTCGATGATTTTTCAAGTCCGTGAACTTCTGACGCGCCGACGCATCTGCGTCAGGCCCGAGACACAGTGGCAACTTTTCACCTTTGCTGATATATATTTGTTCATTCAACATTTCATCTTGTCCAAAATCTCGCCTGAAAACCCTTCTTTCAGGGTATCTTTCAGTCTTCATCAGGAAAAATGGTCTGGGCCCAGGGCTGACCTTAGGTTGACCCACAATGACTTGAAGAGACTTAAGGGAACCTCAGGATACCTAGGTCTCCTAGGTCACCTAGGTTGCCCAGACTGCCTCAGTTTCTTTGAGGTCATCTAGGTTGCCTAGGATTTAGGGATAAACCTTGGGAATTTGAGGCAACCTGAGTAAACCTGAGTAAGCCTGAGTAAGCCTGAGCTGACCTGAGGAACCTGAGGTGACCTGAGGTAGCCTAGGGTAGCCTGGGGTAGCCTGGAAGTGTTATATCCATGCTATCATCACCGATCATTTCCGACACTTACCGCCGATTTCCGATCATTTGCCATTGATCAATCAACCTTTTGATGCAACTACTGTTATATCCCTACAATCATCACCGCTCATTGCAGACGTCCGACACTCGCTGCCGATCATCGACACTTGCCGCCGATTTCCGATCAATCGCCATCGATTGATTGACATATCGATCTGATAGCTGCCCTTTACCTTCGGAAACATCCCTATCATGTTTGGACACACTTTCTGATACTTATTGTTTTATTCCTCTTATATTCTTTTGTCTTTCTTACTGAATTACTTTATTGTTATACTTACTGAATACACTCCCAGATATATATTACTTATTGTTCTTTACATTTATCCGTTTATCCGAACTCACTAGTATTTAAGTAGTATACCATGTACCATAACTTTAGTTCGAAAATCAACTTAGCCTAGCTGATCTTCTCTATTCTTATTTCCGACATCTCCGCTGATCAATCGATCGACATTGCGATCGATTTGCGATCGACTTGCGGCTGTGCGTTTGCTCCGCTCCGCCCTTCTTCCACTCCTTTCCTCTGGGACACATTACAGTGTGTTAAGGGTGTTGCTAATAGCTTCGCCAAGTCCCGTTACTTCAAAGGTCCAACCCAGGTCATCGATCGATCGACATCGGTCGATTCCCACGATCGATTTGCGATCGATTTCCCGCCGCTTCGATCTGGGCTGCACGGGCTTAACAGGAAGACCCAAGGTGACCAGGGTCACCAGGGTCACCAGGGTAGCCTAGGTTCCCTAGGTCATCATAGGTTTAACCCCTTTTTGCTGATGTTGCTTGATTTATTGCTTTTCAGGCCATTTTTCAGATGTACTGATACTAAATATTTCACTTTTCCCGATTCGCCGTGTGATATATAGTGTATCATTCTCCATTTCAGTTGCTGTGAAAGTTTTTGATTCAGCCTTTTTTTCGTTTTAACCGAACACTCCATTGATATGTACATTATCAGTAAACTAAATTGGTTAACTGAAGAATCAAATTTCTTTCAGCTTTTCCCTCATGAGCGATTTTTTATGCGAAAGTTGCTAAATCAAGAAGTATTTCGTTCGAGCGGATTTTTTTGTACTTTTGGCGTGAGGTGGATGAAGAAGGCTTGTAGTATATATATATATGTAGAAACATGCAATTTTTTATCTACACTATTATCTATGTATGTTAAGATCCAGTTACCTTGTTACCTGAGAATCCCACATAGTCAGTTGAATGGGATATCCAGTTACTGTGTTATGTGGGAATCCCACATACTCAGGTGGGTGGGATATCCACCTACCTTGCTACCTGGGAATCCCACATACTCAGTTGAGTGGGATATCTAGCTACCTTGTTACCCGGGAATCCTACATAGTCAGTTGAGTGGGATATCCAGCTAGCCTGTTACCTGGGAATCCCACATAGTCAGTTGAATGGGATATCCAGTTACTGTGTTATGTGGGAATCCCACATACTCAGGTGGGTGGGATATCCACCTACCTTGCTACCTGGGAATCCCACATACTCAGTTGAGTGGGATATCCAGCTACCTTGTTACCTGGGAATCCCATATAGTCAGTTGAGTGGGATATCCAGCTAGCCTGTTACCTGGGGATCCCACATAGTCAGTTGAATGGGATATCCAGTTACTGTGTTATGTGGGAATCCCACATACTCAGGTGGGTGGGATATCCACCTACCTTGCTACCTGGGAATCCCACATACTCAGTTGAGTGGGATATCCAGCTACCTTGTTACCTGGGAATCCCACATAGTCAGTTGAGTGGGATATCCAGCTAGCCTGTTACCTGGGAATCCCACATACTCAGTGGAGTGGGATAACCAGCTACCTTGCTAACTGGGAATCCCACTTACTCAGTGGAGTGGGATATCCAGCTACCTTGCTAACTGGGAATCCCATATACTCAGTTGAGTGAGATATCCAATTCCTGAAAGAAGACCATGGATGTTCCATGGGTCCCCCATGCCAGGACCCCGGACACTTGGGTGATCCCAGATGGGATATCCAAGCGATCCCATTTGGGATATCCAGGGGATTTGACCCCTCTTAGGGCCAACTATTGGGTCAAAAGTTGAGCCTAACAAGGTAATTTTTAGTAGGTGACTGAAGTGATGGCATGGCAAGGGACATATGGCATTGGCCAGCCTCACCGATCTGGTAGTCTTCGCCAGTCTTGCAGCCAATATAAGCTCTTTTTGCCTTGGCCATGGCTGGCCTCCTCATTTTTTTTGTCAAAAAAGCTAGAAAAAGTTATCAGCTGCTTCCTTTACCCCTTACTTGAATTTTTAGTAGCTTCACTACAGGCTACAGCTCAATGTACAGTACTCATTATACTATTTATTCATTTATGACAACACACCGGTTTGAACCATGGACATTACCCAAGCTTGAGCGCTAATATGCTCACACACACAACTTACCACTGAGCCAAGCGGCAATACTTCACCTCATTGCCTACATTGAATATATACCATTTATTTAATTTCTATCTTGAAATTTGGAGTCCTCTTGATGGTTTGACTTGAACTACTACTTGACTCATATATATTAGTGCTCTTTGTCTATCCAGTGCACACATAATAGACTGGACAGCCTTTGCAAGGTCTGGCAAAGTGTGACCATTTAAAATAAGATTGAAAACATTTAGAAGATATAGTGGAAGTTGGTAAAGGAGTATTATACTGTCAAACACTTGTCCAAGCATCACAATGCATCATCAGATTGGCAGATATTGGAAATTAAGGCCAGGGAATAACAGGCCTGTACACTTTTGCTGATGCAATGGAGATATGATCTTCCCAACTCAGTGAATTTAACTAGCACCTCAAAACCACCTCTTTCCTTTCTTCTCACATACCATTCAGACAGTTTGATGGCCAGAAATTGTTTCTCAGGAACACAGAAGAATGTAGAATGCCATTGGAAGCTGGAACACAAATTAAAATTTACAAAGTCAGTTTTGACAAAATCACTTACATTGGCACTTGAATGCATTTGGATCATGATCTACTTGAAACTGAACTATTTGTCCTTCTCCAAATGAGAAGCATTATTGCCATGTTGTCTTTGTGACCTACTGGATGTTGCAGCTGTGGAAGAAAATCTTTTTTTTTGTGTAGTTCGTGATTGAGCTTTTTGCTTTTCCACATCTCTGGCCCGAGCTGCTATGCCTTTTTTTGGCAGAATGGTAGCTTTGTGAGAGTGCGATGCAGTTTGGTTTGATGATGGAAAAGTGGTTGGAGCTTTGACAATAGGCTTCAGTGACTGTGTACTTGTTTCATGTTCTTCTAGATCATGGTATGTCATTGCTGAGTTATGTCTGAAAGTCAAAGTTTTCGGATGCTCTTCTCCCATGACTTTCTTGGAAACTTCAAGGAGGGGCTTCTGAAGATCCAAAGCTTCATTGAACCTTCCTAGATACTGGTATGTCAATGCCAAATCATTTGTGTAACTCAATGTAGCTGGATGCTCTTCTCCCATGACTTGCTTTGAAACTTCAAGGAGGGGCTTCTGAAGATCCAAAGCTTCATTGTACCTTCTCTTGATACTGGTATGTCATTGCCAAGTTACTTGTGTGAGTCATTGTATCTGGATGCTCTTCTCCCATGACTTGCTTTGAAACTTCAAGGAGGGGCTTCTGAAGATCCAAAGCTCATTTGAA
>ML769939.1:19897-32045 GCA_009733575.1 Gymnopus androsaceus JB14
AGTAGATCTAGATAGTTTATTCAGACATTTATGCTGATTGATATATGCACCAGCCTGAACCAATGCCAAAGCAAAATAATGAAGCTCCTTGGCAATGATTTCAGCTAATTTCTCTTCCTCAACTGTAAGCCTGTCTCTAATTGCATGCTTCAAAAGGAGCCACATAGCATCATTAGGTTCCATGTCCTGTATCTCCTCAGATCTCCCTGCAATTCCTATGAGCGGTGGATTTCTGGATGTGATGATCACATTTCCATGATCACAGGAGGGCAAGAATTTACCCAAGTTTAGTTGTGCATTATCAGCATTGTCCATGATAATCAGCCAATTTTCTTTATGGGTTTTAAACCATTTAAATCCAGATTCCCATCCTTGCACTGACATTGAAGCATGTCTCATTGCTATGTCATAATAGCTTGCCTTGATGGAGTCCTCAGACTCAGCAATGATGAAACAAATGTCAGTGAAACTATCAGACAAACTGATGAGTGATGAATCAAAATATAGTTCCTGGAAACATATACCTTGTATTGAACTTCCTTGCAAATTCCAGTGCACATTGAGTTTTCCCTGCACCACCCAAACCATGCAAAAGGAATATTTTCCTTCTTCCTGCATCTTCGGACAGCAGATCCTTGATAAAATAATCTTCAAGAACATTCAAAATAGTTTTTCTTCCTGTAAACAATGAAGTAGAGGTGGGACAATGAGTCATTCCCTCAACATATCCTTCCAACCATATTCTAAGTGTCAATGTTTGAATATAGTAGAATTGAAATACCTGGAGGCACATTTACTTGAGCACTACCTGCATGTGTAATGTTCACATTCTGTGCAGCATTGAAAATCCCTCCATAAATGTTGAAGTTGGATGCATTGGCAAACATCTGAGTTCTGCTAATGAAGTAACTGTAATATTAGCTGTGGTAGTCCTGCCTGTGGGTGTCACCTACGAAGATCTTATGGTCACAGATGGTGCTTGTCAGCCCCAGGCGGTTCCTCAAATAAAAGACACGACCTACCTGGAGAAGTTTTCTGTCATTCTTGATATGGCTTCAAAAGTGGGAATGTGGGAAATTCAGAAATGGGCGACAAATGAGTGTCTCTTATATACCCAGGTGGCGCCGGTGAAATGGAAAGCCCGTTGCCCATTGCCCTGCTACGTCATATGGTCATACAAACTATTCTAAATCAGTGTCAATCAGTTTGATCTTCCAGCCGACAACAAACTGGAAATACATTCAAGACTATTCGCTTTTCCACCTTCTCCTCCCGGCTGTGTATCTACTTGCCCCTCTTAACTTTCCTTTCGAATAACTACTACCTTACTGCGTCCCGGATTTCCGTCATTTCTTCCGGGTTTGTAGTAGTGTACTTTTCGAAGTTGGAGGGACAGACCCTAGATGTACTATATTACATATACTATCACTACATGCACTTTCTGCATCAAATAGCACTCGTTATCTTTCCTCCTCCCAAGCTCGAACTCGAACTCTGGAAAGATTGGATTTGGACGTCGGAGAGGCTCTAAGGGCAAGTCCCCGAGAATATAATACGGCGTTCAAGCTGAAACTCGCCGTCACTCATACCTATCCCATCTTTCTGGTAAAGCAAATGCATCTACTCCGGCGCAACTGCTACCAGAGACTTGAAGTCTTTCGCCAATTTTTGCGTTGGCCATTCACCGACGCTAAGCTCTCAACAGGCACTTGTATTCGAAACTCCACTTCTACATATCTCGCTCGCACGTCTCCTACGGCCCAGATCTCGTTCATCCGGGAGCATCAGAAACAATGAAAGGCCATAAATAAAGCCACACCCATAAACTGTCTCAAATTCAATCGCATGCAGTTTGGGCCTACGCCTGCACGTATATTCATCAAAACGGGCTACACGGTACTGCGAAATGATCGATACAGCAACGACGAATTCCGAGTATGGCGTCGGGCGTTTCACGATTGCACCCTCTGCGCCAATTCATCAAGCTCGCCGCCACTCATACTCCATCTTTCTGCCAAGCCATTCGAATTCTTCATCTTCTCCTTGCCAATCCACTCCCGAATGCGGTCTTTCTGGTCGTGTTCTAGTGTTCCGTTGCATACGATAACATATGTCCTTAAAAGCCTAACGATGAATGAAACGTTTTAGGGATACCGATAGGTCGTCGATAAACGAAACGAAACTCACGCAACACCCTTTTCCTCGAAATCCGGATCCACTTCCTCTTTGTCACCGTCTTCACCGTAGGGTAATGGATTCGTCAAACCGTCGATGAGGGTACCCAGTATATTGTGCTTCGTCATCGCCTCGAGGGTAAGCGCGGACGTCGATGCACGACCAGGCTGAAAGAGATGAGCTGCATGGGAATTAGGATGGATAGGGCCTTGGTTTTGCTGAGAGTCGGGTGTATGGAGGTTATCGGATGACGATGCTGAAGACGACGTCGTCGTTTCATTCGGCGTAAGAAGGCTATTCAGGAGGAAAGCAGTTTTCCTGCGGACGGCGATGTTTGGATCTGTAGTAGAGATATATCAATGTAAGAAAGAGTGAGCGAGTTATCTTGAATTACTCACCTTGCAAAGCCTGACATAGCCTGCTCCAACCATCGGAATCCAACTGCGCCAACGCAGGAGCATTGTGCTTGAGCAAGCCCGAAAGCGCGTAGATGACTTTGGAGCGTATTTGTTGCGATGAGGCTGCAGAATTACCGGAGCTCGGCGAAAGGAATGAAGTGAGAGTGGGTAATGGCGCTAGTTTGAGATACTAAACGAAATTGGTTAGCAAGCGATTCGAAAAGTAGAATGACAGCGGGACTTACTGCGTCCTGAGCTGAAGGGTTATTTTGGAGAGCAGTACCAATGACCCAAACGGCGTGAGCCTTGACAGAATCGGGTCCGGACGTTAGAAGAGCATGTAAAGGCTCCCACATTTTGAGTTTTTCAAGATCTATCGATTGAAAATTCGTCAGAAGAAAAAGTGGGAATCAAAGTAATCCATACATACTATTGGCGTTGTCGATCTGTTCTATGAGCTGAAAGAAAGTTAGTGAAATTCCACACAGAAAAAATGAACGAACTGACCATTTCCAAGTTATCTAAAGCATCTATACGATCATCCTCACTTCTATTAGCATCTACAGCTATCGCCATAGCTTCTTTCATCAGTTCCGCGTCGCTTTTGCCCAAAAGCAGATCGATTATTTCAGGATTTAGATCATTTCTTTGCATTAGCATCTTGAGGCGTAGAGTTTTCGATACCCCATCGGAGGAGAGATTGCATGATTGGGGAAGATTAAAGATACAAACAAAAGAAAATTCAAGGATCTATAATGAATACAGAAGAAGTGGAGAAAGTTGTGGACGGTTCGAGAAGGTTTGAGTAGTGGGCGCTTAGACGCATGATGTTATCGCTTCGCTCAGCCAATGAAACTACTTCAAGACATTATTTACATATGTACCAATACTATCTAATAAGAGATTCCTAATCTATATCTACTGACCGCGATGTGAACTTGTCTAATACTCTAATCATTCCTCTTCTCCGCTCCTTCGTGTCAAATACGGTAGCGTGGTCCAGGCCAGGATAGTACAACACCTCGAGCGACCCATCCGACCATCTATCCTTCACTTCCTCTTCCCCCGTAAGGTACATCTGAACCGCCGAAGCAGGGATAATCTGGTCATCTCCTGAGAGAATGACAGCAACCTTTGGCCTGTCGACCTCGCCCGCTACTTGAACTCCCGACACCAGATCATCCTTCCAAAGAATATTATCCGCCCAGAAAAAGCACCGACTGAGCGTGTAAGCAATATCCGGATCCTGCGATGCAAAGTACCATAGCTGCCATTCGTTAGCGCGCCGGGGTACGCGGTAGAGAAAGTTGAAGGCGACGTTGGGTAGATGTAGTAATAAGCATACTGGGTCGACGAGGAGTTGTCCGGTTATTAGAGGTTTGGTGATCGACTGAGGTTTACCGTCTCGGTCTCGTATGACATGAGCTGCGATAACAGTGCCATACGAATGGGAAGCTAGAACAGCACGAGATATCCCAAGGGAGTTCATGGTCGTGTACAAGGCGTCTAGCATTTCCCGTCGAGGAGGAATTGCGTGGATGTAATGTGCATAGTAATGGGGACGAGCTCGATGAGCAGGATGCCCATGTCTGGGTCGGTTCGAATCAGCTCTTTTAAGAAGGGAACGTAAGGATAGAGCCCGATCTGTATAGTGACTCGTTAGACTTGGGTCAGGGAACGACGACTAGCTTACACCAATACCATGGATAAAAACTACTGGGTCTTTGTTGAGTGATTTATGGGGTCTATACCAGTAGGAAATATGTTCCGTGACGGATGGCTTTGAGAATAGTGTCAAGAGGCGAGGTGGAAACACCCGTCCAAATATTGAAGGAGAATAATGTCCAAATCCGATGGCGTATAGTCTGACGCAAGTAATCAGATCCACAAGCCCGACAATCTTCAAGGAATAGGTCAGGAAACAAGGACGAAGAGAGCCAATCATTCACTCACAGTATACCATATAAACGGTCTATGCGACATATTAACGCGATCCAACGTCAATCTCAGCGAAGACGTCACCGCAGTTCGCCCTTTTTCGAGCTTCATCCCCGTCAGCTCTTCAACCTTCTTCACGTATATCTCTATTTCATCATTCCAAGACTCCTGAGCGTCTTCCGGTCCACAAGAGAACAAAGCCCATAAAATCCACTCGACCACGTTTTCGCGCTTCAAATTGTTTGACGAGAACCATCCAAGAGGATAGTCGGGAGCGCCAGATAGTCTTTGCGAACATTTAACGAACAATGCTTCTCGTTGTGCTCGGTCGAGTGGAGGAGCGTTGTGGATGCTCTATTGAGAGAAATAAGTTAAGATAAGCTCGAGAGGAGTATTTTAGAACCTTCTGCAATCTCTTCTTTCTTGGGAGATAAACAAACACGTAGAAACTGCTTTCCAAGACAGCATATGGGAACACCCAGTACAGAAAAACTTGCCTCGTGACAAGGCAAAGAAAAAGGTAGAACAAACTTGCAGGAGCGACTAGTTTCAGCAGGAAGATACAAATGCGGATAAAGATGTATTCTGGGAGGCTCTGTCCAATCATCGATGTAGCAGAAGATGAAGGACAGGATGAAAAGACGAGCTAACTTGAAGCCACGTGAAAAAGGCACGCTATGACGCCGTGTTAGCCTTCGCATCCGATCAAACTACTATGGCGGGATTTGGGCTTGATTTGCTTGGTGGTCCAAGAGCTATAAGATTCCATAGCCATCGGTCGAATGACGAGATTGAATAGCGGCTGAACGGATGGCGTTCATGCCAACGCTGGCTGCGGTTCTTCCCTCATCTTGATTCTTGCTTTTTCTTCTTCTATCTAACATGAAGGCCAGAGAGTATCAATTGCTGCTGCGCTATTCGTCAGTTTTTCGACTATAGTCCATAACTTGTGGCTAAATCCCGCAAACCTCTGGTAGATATAACCTTATTATAAATGCGCGCCAACCACTACCGAGAACGCACTAAAAACTCTGTAGCAAGAGAGGTCTGCAGGTCGCCAGAAACTATATGTCAGTGTCTGCGTAGAATGACGCAAATGATCATCATCGCTGTGACGATGATAACAGACAGTTTTCCTCTGAGCAGGATTGAGGAGGGGGATAGTTGGAGAAAAAGAAATGTTGATCCTTCAGGGCTCCGACATTTTATCCAAGTCCAATAGTTAAAATTTCCTACGGCAAGTGTTTCTAAGTGTTCCGGGACATGATCGCCCATTCCATTCCTTCTCTTCCTCATTATTACTTACTTGGTCCGTCTAGTGGCCGTATAGTGCTATCCCTGTGAATGTTTTCTGGATACCTACTGCTCCATGATTGAGCTCTACCCTGGCCGACAAATCCATGTTCCATGGCATACCCTCATTGAGTTCCAATTGCCGTGATCTCCCATCTTGATAGACCTCGATAAGAAATGTATGAGTCCCAGCGCAACCTTTATTGTTATGAAAAAGGTGGACAGCATTATGAACTGATGCCATTTTGGACACGGACGAAATTGGCAGTACGATCGGGCCAAAGTTGGGTCAGGGAAGGTTTGAAGCATAAAACGCAGGAAGAGGGTGCATGCTACTAAGTACTTGAATGTATTGCCAGGTTGTTGTCGGCTGGAAGATCAAACTGATTGACACTGATTTAGAATAGTCTGTACTGACCATATGACCATATGACGTAGCAGGGCAATGGGCAACGGGCTTTCCATTTCACTGGCGCTACCTGGATGTATAAAGGACATTGATTCATTTGTCGCCCACTTCTAAATTTTCTCACATTCCCACTTTTGAAGCCATATCAAGAATGACTGAAAACTTCTCCAGGTAGGTCGTGTCTTTGATTTGAGGAACCGCCTGGGGTTGACAAGCACCATCTGTGACCATAAGATCTTTGTAAGTGACACCCACAGGCAGTACTACCACAGCTAATATTACAGTTACTCCACTAGCCGAACTCAGATGTTTGCTAATGCATCCGACTTCAACATTTATGGAGGGATTTTCAATGTTGCACAGAATGTGAACATTACACATGCAGCTGGTGTTCAAGTAAATGTGCCTCCAGGTATTTCAATTCTACTATATTCAAACATTGACACTTAGTAAATGGTTGGAAGGATATGTTGAGGGAATGACTCATTGTCCCACCTCTACTTCATTGTTTACAGGAAGAAAAACTATTTTGAATGTTCTTGAAGATTATTTTATCAAGGATCTGCTGTCCGAAGATGCAGGAAGAAGGAAAATATTCCTTTTGCATGGTTTGGGTGGTGCAGGGAAAACTCAATGTGCACTGGAATTTGCAAGGAAGTTCAATACAAGGTATATGTTTCCAGGAACTAAATTTTGATTCATTACTGATCAGTTTATCTGATAGTTTCACTGACATTTGTTTCATCATTGCTGAGTCCGAGGACTCCATCAAGGCAAGCTATTATGACATAGCAATGAGACATGCTTCAATGTCAGTACAAGGATGGGAATCTGGATTTAAATGGTTTAAAACCCATAAAGAAAATTGGCTGATTATCATGGACAATGCTGATAATGCACAACTAAACTTGGGTAAATTCTTGCCCTCCTGTGATCATGGAAATGTGATCATCACATCCAGAAATCCAGATCTCATGGGAGTTGCAGGGAAATCTGAGGAGATACAGGACATGGAACCTAATGATGCCATGTGGCTCCTTTTGAAGCATGCAATTAAAAGACAGGTTACAGTTGGAGAAGAGAAATTAGCTGGAATCATTGCCAAGGAGCTTCATTATTTTGCTTTGGCATTGGTTCAGGCTGGTGCATATATCAATCAGCATAAATGTCTCAATAACTATCTAGATCTACTTAAATCTCAACAAGCAGAATTGCTGAGTACAGACATTTCACAGAGTTTGGATGATTATACAATGTCCATATATTCAACATGGAATTTAAGTTGGAATAAACTAGAAGAGGATAGCAAGGTTCTGCTAAATATCTGTGCATATCTACATCATGAAAGAATTCCTTATGCCTTGTTCAAAAGAGCAATTGAGAACATTGAGGATTTGGAATCAAGTGAATCAGTAAATAATGCAAGGACTTCTCTGGTGTTGCTTGCAACAGAGTCCATGAAATGGAATACCATGAAAATAAACGAGATGATACACAGAATTGGTAGTTATTCATTGCTGAATGTCATTGAGAATGGTCTGTTTTCATTTCATCCCTTGGTACATAAGTGGATGATGGATAGAATGGAAATAGATTTGAAGAAAGACATTTGCTTAGGAGCCCAAGGGATTGTGGCAGCATCCATTAATGGTACTCAATGGGGTGACATTAGCTTTGTAAGATTACTTATACCACACTGCATTGCACTTGAGAGACATCATATAGGTGAACTAGTCATCAAAAAGAGGTTTGGAACTTTGTGGCTAATGAGCCACTATGCAAGAAAGGCTCTGACATACTGGAAGCCCATAGTTGAGGAAACAAAGATGTATTTTGGAGAAGAGCATCGAGACACAATGACTTGCACAAGTAACTTGGCAATGACATACCGGCATCTAGGAAGATACAATGAAGCTTTGGATCTTCAGAAGCCCCTCCTTGAAGTTTCAAAGCAAATCATGGGAGAAGAGCATCCAGCTACATTTACTCATAAAAATGACTTGGCATTGACATACCAGTATCTAGGAAGGTACAATGAAGCTTTGGATCTTCAGAAGCCCCTCCTTGAAGTTTCAAAACAAGTCATGGGAGAAGATCATCCAGATACATTGAGTCGCACAAATAATTTGGCAATGACATACCGGTATCTAGGAAGGTACAATGAAGCTTTGCATCTTCAGAAGCCCCTCCTTGAAGTTTCAAAGCAAGTCATAGGAGAAGAGCATCCAGATATAATGACCTGCACAAATAACTTGGCAGTGACATACCAGTATCTAGGAAGGTACAATGAAGCTTTGGACCTTCAGAAGCCCCTCCTTGAAGTTTCAAAGAAAGTCATGGGAGAAGAGCATCCAGCTACATTGAGTTACACAAATGACTTGGCATTGACATACCAGTATCTAGGAAGGTACAATGAAGCTTTGGATCTTCTGAAGCCCCTCCTTGAAGTTTCAAAGCAAGTCATGGGAGAAGAGCATCCAGATACAATGACCCGCACAAATAACTTGGCAATGATATACCAGTATCTAGGAAGGTACAATGAAGCTTTGGATCTTCAGAAGCCCCTCCTTGAAGTTTCAAAGCAAGTCATGGGAGAAGAGCATCCAGATACATTGAGTTGCAAAAATAACTTGGCATTGACATACCAGTATCTAGGAAGGTACAATGAAGCTTTGGATCTTCAGAAGCCCCTCCTTGAAGTTTCAAAACAAGTCATGGGAGAAGAGCATCCAGATACATTGAGTCACACAAATAACTTGGCATTGACATACTGGGATCTAGGAAGGTATAATGAAGCTTTGGATCTTCTGAAGCCCCTCCTTGAAGTTTCAAAGCAAGTCATGGGAGAAGAGCATCCAGCTACATTGACTCGCACAAATAACTTGGCATTTACATACCAGTATCTAGGAAGGTACAATGAAGCTTTGGATCTTCAGAAGCCCCTCCTTGAAGTTTCAAAGCAAGTCATGGGAGAAGAGCATCCAGATACAATGGCTTGCACAAATAACTTGGCAATGACATACTGGTATCTAGGAAGGTACAATGAAGCTTTGGATCTTCAGAAGCCCCTCCTTGAACTTTCACAGAAAGTCATGGGAGAAGAGCATCCAAAAACTTTGACTGTCAGACATAACCTAGCAATGACATACCATGATCTAGAAGAACATGAATCAAGTACACAGTCACTGAAGCCAATTGTGGAAGCTCCAACCACTTTTTCATCATCAAACCAAACTACATTTCACTCCTACAAAGCTACCAAGCTGCCAAACAAAGGCGTAGCAGCTCGGGCCAGAGATGTGGAGAAGCAAAAAGCTCAGTCACAAACTACACAAAAACAAAGAGTTTCTCCTACAGCTGCAACATCCAGCAGGTCACGAAGACAACATGGCAATAATGCTGCTCATTTGGAGAAGGACAAATAGTTCAGTTTCAAGTAGATCATGATGCAAACGGATTCAAGTGCCAATGTAAGTGATTTTGTTAACATTGACTTCGTAAATTTTGATAACATTGACTTCGTAAATTTTGATTTGTGTTCCAGCTTCCTACACTGTTCTATGTTCCCGAGAAAAAATTCTTTGTGGAGTATTCACTCTATATGCCATATGTGATATTGCACATTGGTCTTTTCCAATTGCCCCAGGTAACAGGTTTTGCTAATGAAGATAAGATTCAATGGGTACCAACTCACAAATCAATTCAGTTTCTCCTTGGTGTCGGTGCAATAGGTGTTAGGTAGTACTGTTAGGCAAGACGTAGGTGTTCAATATGAGCAGAAGCAACACTAAGTACCTTTGGCCATTAGGCCTTTATAAACTGAACAATGGTCTAGATCCGATATAAGGGTAAAGAGTTCGTAACTAGTGACAGCAATGCAAATGACGCTTTCACTATTGATGGTTCTCAAGAGTCAATGACCGCTGACTCCTCCATGACCCTATCCGAATACTCATTTGCAGATACACTAAGCATTAACCAAATTCATTGATACTCGTAACCTCTTTGATAATCCAACCTCCTTATGATGTCTAACACTGCTCATGAGGCATTCAGATCTCCATCAGCAAAACCTGGGTGTACTGGATAGCGCTGGATAGCGCTATCCAGCACTCGTAGCACCCATAGCACTCATAGCAAGGTCCCCATCTATCCAGAGCTATGGATTGCTATGGGGTGCTATGAACTGCTATGGATCGCTATACTTACCGCAGGAACATTGGCTGTCAGATTCTATTCAATAGTAAATATATTACTTATTTGAATTGTTTTCCATTCCAGTAGCTCCGAGCAGTCCGCCGCTTGCTAGTAGTGTTGCCGCAATACAATGAGATGGTCTGCCAAAAACATAAAATCCAAATAAATTCATATATTACTATGTTTGTACTATGTAGTACCTAGGACAATAACAATGGCACTAGAACTAAAACTACTTAGGATGACTATTTGTAAATTAGGTCTTTGAATGCCCACAAGAGTTAAGATCGATAGTAAACTAAAGTGATGGGGAAGAATAAAGGCAAGTTGAGCTTTGAGAAGTTTTTGTGTCAATTCTTATAGTGCTGGCAGGAGAGATCCGAGAGAATGACAGCTGGCACAAATGCTCGGCGATCCCATAGCTGCTATGGCCATTATCCAGGTTTTGCTGATGTCCTTGATATGGAGGTCAAATCAAATCAACTACATACATCAGCGAAACCTGTGTTTTCGCTGGAGCTGCTGGAGCATCCAGAGAATTGAATAAGTCTCCAGAGAGCTCTGGAGAGCTCTGGAGACTCTGGAGAGAACAAAGCTATAGTTGCCAATTGATGGTACTTTGAGAATGATCAGACTTTCCTTTTTTGGAGCTAGTCTGCCTGTCAGCCAGAGTAGCACCAAAAATGATGGCCTCAAGTGCCCTCAACATAATGATGGTTGCTGTCAGCAACTTCTCATGTCATCAAAAATGCTGTAAACTATCAGGAAGTGATATGAAATGCATGGGCTTTCAACTTTCGAAGAAGATGAACTTGTATTTTTTTTCCCTTCTCCCACTATTGCAATGTTCCATCCTTTCACTGTAAGTTTCACTTTCACATAATGTTGCTTTTTAGAGGTGATTTCCAGAAATGCAGAAGGTTTTGGGCAATGGAGGCAGAAATTGAGAAGAGCACTATGGAAACATTGGGAGGGAAAAACAGAAGACTTGTCCAGTACTTGCCACTTATTACTACTACATAATAATAATTGCTGCAGTGCACCTAAATATTGTCACAGTACATAAAAATGATGAATATAAAATTTCTATTATTAATGCATGGTTACACAACATGGAAACTTGATTGAATAGCTCTCTGGAGGTCTCCAGAGGTCTTCAGAGGTCTTCAGAGGTCTCCAGAAGTTTATATTGGTCTCTGGAATAGGTAACCTTGCTCCAGCTGCTCCAGAAGCTACAGGCACTCTGGAGATCTCTGGAGACCACCCAGGTTTTGCTGATGTATGTATCGCAACTTATGAACAGCACACCATGCCCCTCATTCCATCTGTCATCACTCCAGCTCAGATCTCAAGTTCTAAACATCAGCAAAACCTGGGTGATCCCATAGCAAGGTCCTCCTCTGTGCAGCTCTGCACAGAGCTGTACAGAGCTGTACAGCAACTGATCTATATCAATTCCCAATCAATTGCTGTACAGCTCTGTACAGAGCTGCACAGAGGGGGACCTTGCTATGGCAAACACCCAGGTTTTGCTGATGAATTGCAATGTCCATCCAAATCTATCTGAGGAAATAGATTGATGAATAGGTCAAGCTGTGTTGTACAGACTTTGGAACTCCTGCTGAGTCCAAGTGCTGAGTATGAGTGGATCATTCTTCTTGGCTGTCAAGTGATGCCCCAACATCAGCAAAACCTGGGTGATCCCATAGCAAGGTCCCCCTTTGTAGAGAACTACAGA
>ML769940.1:0-32038 GCA_009733575.1 Gymnopus androsaceus JB14
ATGACTGATAGCGTCATATGACCGAGATGATGAGTGATATCATCATACGTTCAACAATTTCCATATCCTTGTCCCTGAACTTTCACATCAGCTCCATTGGTCAAAAGGAGCTGGACAATGGCTTCATTTTCATTCAATGCAGCTGCCTGGAGAGCATTTCCATTTCTTCCTCCTGAGCATTCACATCAGCTCCATTGGTCAAAAGGAGCTGGACAATGGCTTCATTTCCATTGGATGCAGCTGCCTGGAGAGCATTTCCATATCTTCCTCCCTGAGCATTCACATCAGCCCCATTGGTTAAAACTAAAAGGAGCTAGACAATGGCTTGGTTTCCATTCAATGTAGCTGCCTGGAGAGCATTTCCATATTCTCCTCCCTGAGCATTCACATCACCTCCATTATTCAAAAGGAGCTGGACAACAGCTTCATTTCCATTCAATGCAGCTGTCTGGAGAGCATTTCCATATTCTCCTCCATGAGCATTCACATCAGCTCCATTCTTCAAAAGGAGATGGACAATGGCTTCATTTCCATTAAATGCAGCTGCCTGGAGAGCATTCCTGTAATTGCCTCCCTGAGCATTCACATCAGCTCCTCTCCTCAAAAGTAGCTGGACAATGGCTTTATTTCCCTTGCATGCAGCAGCCTGGAGAGCATTTTTGATATCCTCCTCCCTGAGCATTCACATCAGCTCCATTAGTCAAAAGGAGCTGGACAATGGCTTCATTTCCTTTGTATGCTGCTGCCTGAAGAGCATTTCCAAATCTGCTCCCCTTTGCATTGATGTCACGTTCACTACTTGAAATCAGGTGCTGAACACTTCTCATTAAACCACCTTCAGCAGCATAATACAGTGGGCTGGGAATATTACCATTATATCCTCTCTTGATTGTTCTTGCCCAGGTGTGATATGGTACACATTTTTTATTCAGAAAGTCCTTGGTGAGATTATCTACATCTGTTTCTGGACCTGCTTCTTGAACTAGTTTTGCATGAGCTCGCCAATATTGTGCTGTATAATAATATGTTGGTGACTCATCCTTTAGCTTCCAATGCCATAGATGTAGTGGTTGTTGAAAGATACGCTCACGATCATGGACACATGATCAGGTACTTTGTACCGTGATATTCAACATCGGCTTACTGATCACTGAAATCACATTCCTATGTATTGATATCATTTGATTAATGTCATTCGCTATTTACGTACATGTGATTATAGCTATGATATCAACTGCTGATGTATATACATACATCACATTGTAGGGACCATTGTCCGCATGGACACTTACCAATACTGTACCTATTATTAGATTTAGGGTACTGTATAGTTTTACAGATATTTAGTATATAAGCTGTAGTAGTTTACCTGTAGTCCCAATTGCTCTGCATACTACTGCTTTACTGTCCTCTCAGACAATACTAAACTCTCTCACAATTGTTTCAATCCCTCAACCCTTACACTTGGTTAGTAATGTGATTTCACCATTTGGTCTCACCTGCTGTTCAACAGTGGTATGTGGTTGATGGTTGATTTCAAAAGATATATAATGCATACTTTAGCTAATGAGGCATGAGCCAGCCTATCATTGATTTCAAACAAGCCAATTGCTTCATTCAAATTACCAAGTCCAATTAGAAACTCCTTCACAAAGGTATGTGCCAGTTGGACAATGTTGTTGGTATCTACAGTAACAATATTTGAGTCAATTACCAGTTCCACTTTGATGTCACTGGGGTACAGTTCTTGCTGTGCTAAATCAACAGCAAGGAAATCAGAAACTTGCTTTGTGTTTAATGGTGTAAATGCAAATACAAGCCACATCAGAAGATGATGGGCATCTGTGGCATGTTCACTGCCCTTAGCATGTTGTATGGCTTGCATGTATGTTTCCTCCAAAGTCCTTGGTAGCTTGTGCAATGTCTGTGAAACTACCTTAGGGGTTCCACATTTGATCAATGTTTGGACTTGACAGTCCACCCAGCGAAATCTTAGAGGTTGCAGATGTCAGCAAGATTCTCATGGATTCACATAAGTAAATGCAGATACTTACTGCCTTTCAGCCTTGCCCTTCAATGTATCCAAAACTTGCTTCCCCCAATCCCCTTTGAAATTTTTCTTTATTTGATATTCCAAGTATAGAGAAATATCATCCTCAATTTTACAATCATTACTGTCCAATGCAATTCTTGAGCCAAAATTGGATGCCTTGTGCTCTGGTGAATTTTGACTAGTTATAGCAATGGATATCTTTTCTGAGATGTTTTCCAGCTGGTCCATGACCTGGGATCTCTCACTGACATTGCATTCATCCATGGCATCCACCACAATCCATCCTGAATCAAGCTGCTCAGTAATTATATTCAGAGTATCTTCTAGCTCTGAGTCACTAGGCTGGGCAGCATGAAGGCCTCTGTTGCACTGACTGTACAACTGTTGCAATGCAGGATGAATCCCTTGCAAATGTGAGCCCATTTGTTGCAGCATATTTAGAAGAAATCCTTGATATCCAGATTTTCCTCCTGTGTTATCACGGAAATCAAAATAGTGAATCCAAACTGGATTTGAGGTGGTCCATAAATGATCTATAATTGTTGTTCTAGAAATTGTGTTAGCATTGAGTAGTTTCTGCTCAACCATACATTATCCTTACAACATCACTGTTTTCCCTGATCCAGCTATAAAATAAAATAAAAATGTGAATACAATGTGGAAATTGTTGGATATATGGATAGATTAGCTCAACTTACCTTTACCTTGAATCCATAGCAGCCCCCCTTGATTTTTCCATTGAATGAATTTAGGATGCTCAGTGATCCACATTCCAGTTCCCCTCATTTTCTTGTTCTTAGCTGTGTTGAAATTGACAAAGCAATCTGGTGCTTTAAGCCAATCTCTTATTTTTTACACCATATTTTCTGCTGCTAGTAAGTATGTGAATGTGAAATTGCACAGCCAATAAACCTCTGGAGAAATAACATACAGTGAATGGTAACATTTGATGAATTGGTTGCATTGATGAAGTAAGGTTTATGCATTTGGAAGTTTGAAGCATTCGCAAACTGCCTTTGGACAAGCAAATAAGAAAATATTATGAGAGTGGCCTTTGGCAGTAAATTAAAATAAACTAGTAGCCTACCTGTCACCATAATGAACAGTGTCTCCTTGCTGCATGCTTTAATTAAAAACATTAGCACAAGTTGCATACATTCATCAAAATGTAAACATACCGCCTCCCCGGGAGAAAATCCTCACTCATGATAACAATGATGGGAGAGATCAAAAGATGGCGATACAAGCAAAGGGTTTATATAAGCAAATACTGTTTACTACTGTTTATTATCCGATGACCTGTCAGCTTACAACTAGAAGCGATCTTTTTGGCGCCGATTATTGGCCACTAGCTATACAGCCTGAGAGCAAAGTTAATAACACAGGGAGCAATCCACCGTAAGCCCGCCGGACTTACGGTGAAATTACGTTGCGGCCGGCGTTAGTTTACAGTAAGTTCACGGTAAGCCCGGCGAACTTACGGTAACTTGCTTTCCGTGTAATAGTGGGCATGATAGGAGATATTTTCGAAAGATCATCACCACGTTGCAAGATCTAGAATCATGATTACAGTAATCAAGACCGAACTAACCAAGGAGTTGGTAGATCACTGAGAAGGGACCTTCCTTTCCGAAAACAAGTTCGATTTACATCAGTGAAATGCTTCATTGGTTGGAATCCATCCAAGCGGTGCGAGTGGAATGAATGAATGAATAAGAGGAACAAATTCCTTGTTGAATGAAGAAGCAATGTAGCGAAGACAGCTTTATTGAATAAAGGTAATGAACAAATAGGACGATCGTTTAACGACAATCCAATCCAGCATCCCCTCCCCTGTCGTACTGTACCATTTCGATTGATTCGCCGGTCACGGGTCACAGAGACCCTCCGGCGAGGCGAAATATGGGTAGGTCACGGGTCACAAATCCTGAGCGGCGAATCCATTTGATGGTCACATCTAGCTCAAATTTTTTTCTCAGTACAATTTCGGCCTCAGAGGCAAATTTAGGACTGTATACATGTATATGGGTCTCTCTGTAGAGCCGGGAAAGTGAAAAATCGATTTATTACATGAAAAATTGAGAAATTTTTGAGCACCAGTGAGTTTATTGCATAGGAGAGTCAAAAATATTGTGCCATTCAGGTGGGCCAGTCCTTGACTCTATCCGGTAATGATCTGCCTCATCAGGGCCATGTAATCTAATCAGCTATTCACATACTTAAGTCTAGGCTGGAGCGGCGAAATTTTACCATGTCACACCCTCAACACAGCGAATGGCGAATGTAAAATTTCGCCGCAGTGGTCACGGTCACGGTGCCATCTTGATTTCCAGATCCAGTGTTGCTTCGTAGTATTTGGCTTGACTCGGTGGAGAATCAATGCCACAGTGCCAGTCGTAAGGATCGGAATCCATAACTGGTACTGAGACAGACTACGTCTACAGCTGGGATTGGCCATGGTCGGTTTGGTAGAGGATGAGCTGGTGGAAAAACATCACAGTAGTACTTACAACTGTAATTGAAATTCAAGTCAGTGGTGGAAGGAGAGTTGATGACACGTACTACAAAGCTGAGCTCAAGCACGAATACGCTTAGACGATGATCTAAGAACACCAAAATCCTAGCCGTAACATCCTTCTATCCTAATAAAGACCGAGGCTGACTGTGGTGAATCACCACCATACAAGAACCAGTCTTGACACGTCTTGCACGACTTATAGTTCGCGAAGGTTACTGCTAAAGGCTGTAGAAAAAGTTGGAGCTGTTTTCGGGGGGTGCAGGATAGCGTGAGCATCAGTTGGGGCCATCGAAAGGATCGCAGGTGGCAGGACTGCGGAGACGGAGGTCGTAAGGATGGAGGTTCAGCGCAACACTGGACTCAGTTGTGGTCAAGTATGAGGTCGTTCAGACTGGCACCGGTGGCCGGTGGCCCTACATAAGAGAACCAGTTAGCACCATTGTGTAGCCTTGAATGATTCAAGAGAAAAAACAGCCTTACCTCACAGCACCTTGTCCCGGCCGAATCTATGTAACTAGCAACACTGATATTCCAGCCCATGACAGCTGTTCCAAAAAACCTAGGCCACTTCAAAAAATTGTTTACATACGGCTTCCTATTCAGTTGCTACTCCGTTCGATTCAATCGCCTAAAAGCCCCACCAGAATTGAATTGCTTGCGTCACTGCAGCAAAATTACGAAGTGGCCTAGGTTTTTTGGAACAGCTGGAATTGCTGGAAAAGCCACTCCGACTATGGTTCGGGATAAGCCACGACGGGGACTTCTGAGTGGCAGTGTAGATTAGATACGCAGTGCGAGTCGCTCATATTGTTGCGTTCATTATGCAGGAATTACAATCCTAATTCGATTCCAATTCGATGCAGTCTTCACTAATCCATGCCGTCTACTCACTCATTGAAACTATCGTGTTCTTCTCCATCGTCAGAACTTTCTCCGCTGTCAAACATGAAGCCGAGGTGAAGAGCGAGTCGATTCTGAATCTCGAGTGCACACTGCAAAGTGTCCTAGAGGATAGGTTTGAGGTTGGTTTTAGCGCAAAGTATGTGTTTCCTCTACATTCAATGATTGAAATCACCGTAGGATGGCCCTGGGAACAAGGTCATCTATATTGTACGAACGAACGGAATTGAATCCTTTGCTTTTATTTTTACGGTCCTCGAAAGTGTTCAACAATAGAACATCTCCATGGGTCCTCGACGCAATGGCATTGCAGTATCGGCTGAGGATGGTGCTGCTGCTGTATAACACATACAATAATCACTTCACCGCGAGACTAGGCGACTAGGAAAGCTATCAACATAATAGTTAACTTTGTAGCTCGGTCATTCGCATCTACATCTACTATGGCTCTAAATCCATTCCTTTCCACAACCACACGCACTTCCAGCTTTGTCCTTGCAGTCCATCGCATTCAACCCTCCGTACATCTTCTACCAAGCTCGCCTCCGCTTTCTCCTCGCGGCGCTTCAGAAACGGATCCCTGCTCCCTCGACTTTGGATTCCCAGGAATCAAATTTTCTTACCAGATGGTCCTGATAGCGGTGATGGCCTTGGCTTTGACATCCAAAGAATCGAATCGCTGTCCCCTTCTCGCACAGGACGTTCCAGTTCCGGAATAGTCGCTCGAGGACGATGTGGCTCGTATCGCTATGTAGGAGTTATTTTCTCCTGCTTAGAATCGGTTCTCAATCTCGCTATCGTCGGTAAACAAGCCAAATTCCCTTCGAAAGCCAACCCTCGACTCCAGCGATACAGCATGCATTGGCAGCGTTTACTCATACTGAGTGGGTCTTTTCTCTGGATGTGGATGTGGGCACTGAGAAGGGTCCCTCACCTGTCTTCGTCCTTTCCCTCTCCGTACTCCTCCGCTTCTTCCAACTCCAACCCAGCTCTAACCCCAATCTTCATCCCAACTCCTCGCCATCTCAATCTCAATCTCTATCCTCGTCATGTCCTCCTGGTCGCGTCTCGTTGGAGACCCGGTCCTATCGAAATGGATAGTGATAGTTCTGGCGGTGTCGATTAGTTCGAATGAGTATTTGTTGAAGAGATAGCGGCTGCGGCTAACAATACCGGTGCCAATGGGAAGTTAGGGAGCAGGGAGATGTTATTGGAGACAAGGTGAAGGAACCGGTATGACCCGTACCGCCTGCACCCGCACTCTCACTCGTACTCGTACCCATCTCCATCCTCCATCGTCCGGCAACCTTCATACTAGACGAAGTCGACCAACGGCTAGAATCACAGGTAAAATTGTTTCCATTGGCTTCTTCCTCTTCATCGTCATCCTCAGACCTCGACAGTGACATCTGACAAGTCAGATTCCCGTTCGCTCATTAGAAGAGCTCGTCTTCGTTACGACAACCGTCCCTGGCTCACCAGCCTCACTTTATCACTCCTCAACGACGAGGAAGTCATCTTCTTGGCGCAGAATGGAAGAGTCCAGCTTATGCGCATGAGAAGGAACTGGGAAACACCAAGGAGGGATTCGAGAGGGTTGTTCGAGCTCGTAGGGCATTGATATCTCGCGCTTCAAAAACGCAAACTCTCGAAAATTCACTTGTGCCGATGGTCAAATATGATTATTCCCTGTTCATGGTGCTTGCTGCGAGAACGTCGCTGAGGACATCCCGTTCCCGTCTGGTATTGCTGGTCTTCTGAAAATCGACAGCCATATGTTCCCTATTCCTATGGCTACTGCTGAAGGAATACTTGTCGTGACTACTTTCCGAGGCTGTAAAGCACCCAATGCAGGCGGAGGTGTTACTACCTTACTCATACAAGATGCCCCTAGTGATCGATTTCTCGAATGTCCTCAAACCAGAGCGGTGTAAAGCCTGGATCGACTCTGTGGAAGGGTACGGGGTGATCAAAGAGGCGTTTGAGTCGACCTCGAGGTTTGCGCGGTTGGGGAGTCTCAAGTGTACGATGGCTGGGAGGACGGTTTTCACAAGATTCGCTACTGTGACCGGCGACCCGAGGGGTATGAATATGATTCGGAAAGGGACAGAGAAGGCGTTGGAGGTACTGCAGAAACATTTCCCGAATGTAACCATGCTGGCTTTGTTGGGGAATTATTGCACCAACAAGAAACCCGCTACTATAAACTGGATTGAGGGAAGAGGAAGAGTGTCGTTGCTGAAGCTATAGATAGTGAAAAGTTTGTTGAAGACTACGGTGGAGGCCTTGGTGAATCTGAACACAGAGAAGAATCTGATAGGGGAGTGCGATGGCGGGGAGTATTAGGGGTTTAATGCACATGCAGCTAATATCCTCACGGCGGTGTTTTTGGCGACGGGACAGGACCCGCGCAGAATGTGGAGAGTTGGTATTATATGACGTTGATGGAGGTGTGAGTTTCTTCTTCATTAACTCGTTCGACTTGTTTACTTACTTCGACCATCCCTTCGCTCCAGTACAAACAGTCAAGACCTCATAACCATAACCATTCCGCTATCGAAATAGGCACCGTAGGCACCGAGATCATCCTCGCACCGCAACTAGCTATTCTTCCAAGATATCCGCGCTTTTGAAGCCCAACTAACCATCTCAAATGCAGTAAAATACGTTCCAGAATGGTTTCCGGGAGCCAGCTTTAAACGAAAAGCAAGAGAATGGAACAAATTGCGCATAAAGATGACGGAAGGTCCTTACCTCGTCACAAAAGCACGGGTGGTATGTCATCGATTCGCATGTTTCTTGTCTTTCATTGATAATTATCCTTCAGGCTGCGGGGACCGTGATATCTTCCTTGACCTCGCTCTCTCTCGAAGAGATCGACCATACACAAGATGTAGCGCAGCAAGAAGAGGTTATTAAAGCAGCATCGGTAACGGCTTACGGAGGTGAACAAATTCTTTCGTCGTATCTAAATTCGACTTTTTCAAACCGTCCCTTCTCCAGGTGGTTCCGACACGACTGTGGCTGCCTTAGGAGCATTCATTCTTGCTATGCTCATGAACCCAGAAGTTCAAACCAAAGCTCACCATGAGCTTGAGAGGGGCTCAACTTAGCCTTATCCATGTCCAACAGCTTGATTTAGTTTGAGCATCCTCAACAGCTCAAATTAGGCTCATCTGACCCAAATGACTCAAAGCAGGCTTGATCATGCTCAAAGGCTCAAATTGGGTTCATCCATGCTCAATTTTGGCTTATCCATGCACAACTGATCAAATTGTGCTGAATTGTTCAATTTGGGCTCATCCATACTCAACTGCCTCAATTGCTCCATTTGGGATCATCCATGTTCATCTGAGCTCAGCTGCCTGAATTGTGCTCAATCATGCTCAATTGCTCAGTTTTGGCTCATCCATGTTCAATGGCTTGAATTGGGCTCACATTATGCTCAACTCCTTGAATCCAGCTTGATCATGCTCAACTGCTCAACCTAGGCTCATCTGTTCTCATTGGCTCAAATTTGGTTCATCCATGTTGAAATGCTCAACTTTGGCTCATCCATGTTCAATGGCTCAATTTGGCTCAATCATGCTCAACTTGTGCTCAACAGCTCAATTTAGGCCTATCCATGCCCAATGGCTCAAATTCAGCTTGACCATGCTGAATGGCTCATTGGCCTTGCCTTATGCTGAACCGCTCAATTTGGGCACATCCATGCTCAACTGCTCAATTTATGCTTATCCATGTCCAACAGCTTGAATTAGCTTGATCATGCTCAATGCCTCAATTCAGGCTCATCTGTGCTCAATAGCTGTCCTCAATGGCTCAAATTGGGTTCATCCATGCTCATTGGCTTAAATTGGGCTTACATGTGCTCAATGGCTTGAATTCCCCTTGATCATGCTCAGCAACTCATTAGGCTCATCTGGGCCCAATGGCTTCATTTGGGCTCATTCATGCTGAACTGCTTGAATTGGGCTGACAATGCTGCTCACCC
The DNA here is from genome assembly GCA_009733575.1 of Gymnopus androsaceus JB14. Lineage (NCBI taxonomy): Eukaryota > Fungi > Basidiomycota > Agaricomycetes > Agaricales > Omphalotaceae > Gymnopus > Gymnopus androsaceus. Next base: position 9,466 of record ML769940.1, read on the forward strand.
TGCCCTACTCTTGATTATCTAGGATGCCAATTTTTATAAGTTTTTTGTAAGTTTTCTATTTGTGATATTGAACATATTTTAGTATTCTCTTAATCTTATCATGTCATAGTGACACAATATGATTTCACTAAGTTTTTCTGATGTGGATTATCTTATCTTAATCTTATCAAGCTCAAATTTTCATAAGTTTTCTGAATGTCTTTCATTTAATTTCCATAAGTTTAGTCTAAGTTTACCAAAGGATTTCCCTAAGTTTCCCCACTTATTGTAATCTTATCTTAATCTTATTGTTTATCCTTTTTTCATAAGTTTTCACATAAGATAGTCCTAGATTGCCAACTTCGGTAAAACTTATCTCTTGTTTGCAATTGATCAGTTTATTCATAAGATTTACCTCCAGAAACTTCCGTTTTTGTAATATTTCGGCTGTTTTCAACAAGTACTTGATTTGTCAAGGAAACTTACGGGTTACTGCATGCAGTGTTATGTCATTTGGGCATGATCTGAGGTGGTTGCACATCAGCAAAACCTGGGTGTGCTGCACAGAACTGGACAGTTCTGTGCAGCACTCATAGCAGCCATAGCAGCCATAGCAAGGTACCCCTCTCATCAGCAAAAACTGTTTTGGGCCCAGGAGGATCTAAGGTCACCTAGTCCTCTTAGGCAACCTGAGGCATCCTAGTTGGCCCAGGAAAAAGGGTAAAACTTTGGACACCTCAGGTATCCTAGTCATCCTAGGTGTCCTGGGAGATCCTGAGACATCCTAGGACATCCTGGGATGTCCTGAGGGTGTCCTGGGGCATCCTGAGGCATCCTAGGATAGAAATTCTATCCCAGGATGCCTCAGGATGCCCCAGGACATCCCAGGATGTCCCAGGACACCTAGGATGACTAGGATACCTGAGGTGTCCAAAGTTTTACCCTTTTTCCTGGGCTAACTAGGATGCCTCAGGTTGCCTAAGAGGACTAGGTGACCTTAGATCCTCCTGGGCCCAAAACAGTTTTTTCTGATGCTGTCCAGAACTATGGATTGCTATGGACTGCTATGGGTTGCTATGGAATGCACCAGTTTCAAGGCATTTGATCGTGGAATGGCTCTATGCAATACAAATATATTAATCTTTTGAATTGCTTCGTTGCACTTCGCGAGACAAAAAATGGACGAAAATAATCATAAAATCATATTATATTGCTGTAGTCATAGTAGGAAGAGCGAAACTAGTAGAACTACTAATATAACTACATATCTGTAATAACACTAGTATACTATATTATAGGTGGTGACAAGACATTGCTTGAATGCAACTACATACCATACTTAGTCCAAACCAAAGTGGCTCAGGATTGACTTGGGGGGAAAAAACAGAGCGCATCGAAGTCCAAGTTATGACAATGCATTATATAGTGTTGGCGGGAGAAAATGACAGCTGTCAAGCAGCGACACTGATGCCGAAATGGGTTGACAGCTTTGTGATCCTGTAAAAACTCATAGCAAGCCATAGGAACCCATAGCAGTTCATAGTTCTGTGCAGGAATATGGCTACTATGACCTGCTATGGCTCCTATGACCATCTCCCAGGTTTTGCTGATGCAAGCAATGATGGCCCAATTGAACTTTCACCCATAAGTTCAAGGTGCATATAGAGTTGTGAATTACGATACTCTATGGTAGTCCCGATTCTTCCTCCATGCCGCGCTCTGCAACTTACCAAGCCAGGAGTCAGCTTGAAGGGGTAGAGAGTAAGGCAGCCGAAGGGACAAGAGGTTGAGGTCGTGGAAGTCATAAAGAAAGAAACGTTGGACAAATACTCGATTCGATCCAGCGTGACAGCCGTACCCAAAACGGAGGATATTCACTGGGAATAGCGACCAAGAATATTCTATTTCCAAGAGTCGAAAGCGCTACGAGGGACTAGGGTAGCAACAATGAGATTCGGGCACGCAGTAGTCAAGTCTGTAAACAAAAAGACAAGCCTTCAATTTTGAGATAACGGAAAGCTTACCTCATAAAGCATTCTCCTTTCCTTTTCCAGTCTTTTCTCTCCTTTGCCTCGAATTACCGGCACCTCCTCAACTACCCAGAGCGTAAGTCGTGTTGGAAATAACGGGCCGTACAAGATAATTTGAAGCGGCTGATACGGGGGCAATTGGTGTTGATCAGCATGGAATTAGGCCGGTAGAAATGGGTCGGGCTGCTGGTGGTGGTTGAAAAAGCGCTGATTGTTTTGATGGCTACGCTTCTCGTCAAAGCGTAGCCAACGACTTGGCAGCGGCTTCCTATCCTCCAAGTAATCTTCTGGACGAGCGAAAGGTTTATCAAGCTCTACCATATAAGTTAACTCAAACTCACCTAGAGATTTTGAGTTCCCAATGTTGGCATGAACCAAATACGGTGCTCAGTGAGCACCATGGACAGACTACCTTACCCTACCTGCACGAGCTTGAGGCTGGTAGGTGTAGCAGGTAACCCTAAATGTCCGATGGAAATAACGCCTTTAGAGTAAATGTAAAGAACAGACTAACAGGGGCACTCACTGGCCAATAAAAGATGGGCGTTGAACGCCAGGCTTGTGAACGTCGAACTCTGAATGGAAATAACGCCTTTAGAATAAAGGTAAAGAACGGACTAACGGGCACTCACTGGCCAATAACAGATGGGCGTTGAATGCTAGGCTTCTAGGAAGCGAACAATCCTGCCAGAAAAACGTTCGATAACCGAGAAGTTTGAGAGTTCAAGCGTACAGGAGTGGCGGATGGTTGTGGTATCGCGTCCACGTCCGCGGATGATCTGTAGTTGAAGTGTTATTAGTTTAAATAAAATGAAAACATAAATTGACCTACCAGCTCGAAGATGCACAAGGGTGGTTGCACTCTTAAATTTTCCGCTGTTCCGGTAGTTGACACGTATGTAGACGTATAAATCGTCGTAGGTTCCCCGTTGGCCATGGTTGTACTGGGTTGGATAGCCGTGAAAAGCTGATGCGAGGCCGATATTGCGGTCGCGTTCAGGGCAGCTGTAAGTGTACTTTGAGCGGCAGAGATAAGTGTCCTTGATTTAGACGCAGAGCTCGAACCAGAGGTACTAATAGCAGAGGTAGATGTGCCCGCACTCTGCGGAGAGACTGAAGCAGTCGTCGATGCAGTTGTCACCAAGGAAGCCTTATCGGACGTCAAGTTGGACATATTCTTGGCTTGTTTGTAGAGGAATCGGAAGAACTCGAGTCCATGGCGGTTGTTGTAGCAGTGACTGGGATGGCAGATCTACAATAGACAGTTGTATACAGATCAAGCTGTAAATTTACCATAGATTAGAGCCAATGCACAAATTTTCAATACCATACGCTCCAGTGCAGAGACAAATAAACATGATTCAATAATAATAATAATAATAATAATGTTTCATTGGTATAAGCAAGTGAGCAATATTATAATGCTCTTGCTCATGCAATTGGATGAAAGTATTATGGTTAAGATGGCTGATTTGGCCCTTGGGAAATGGTGAGGTTCAAGGTTTTTTTTTTCCAGGTTATGGGTTTTGGTGAATTTGGGGGGTTCAAGCAAGGGGGCTCAAAAAATTAAGCACCCTACTGGGGGTAGGTTAATTAGTCCAGCTGCCAGGCTGAAAAAAAAAATCCACTGCCCCTATTTAGCCTCAGAATTGCATTTTTTGAGCTTAAAAAGTAATTCAAGAGCTTTGCAGAAGCATTAATACCTTCCCTTGAAGCTGCTGACAATGTTGGTAGTGTATCCCTCCAAGTAGCTCCAAGTTCTGGCAGTGGCGCCAACCATCCTGTTGTCTACCACATCTTTAAGGTTCAATTAATTTTTTATTGGAATGGTAATGCTACATATAAAGTACATGAAATAATCCTTGTGAGAGTGTTTCAACAGTAGTAGTCTGGTGTAGTCTGTATTTGACTACTTTCTTATCTAGATATAGCATATATAGGCATGGGAATGCTTACATAGTATAGTAGTCCCCTCCAAGAAAAAATCTCAACCTGCAGTTGCTATTTTTTTTCTTGAGCCCCCTTGGGTTCAAGTGATAGTTTGCTTATTGACCTTACTTTTTTTTCTTCCCAATCTCTTCTCACCTCTCTTCTGGTTTCCCTCTTCTGCTCACATAGCAACCTGGTTGTTGATTTCTTGTTTTTTTTTTTGAGTATGGGTTTGTGAAATTTGTTTTTGGTTTTTTTGTGTGGGGGAATAGATTTATCTACTTCAAAGGATATTGAAAATACTTTTGGTATAAACTGAGCACATGGTCACTCAAGAAGAGAGCAAACATATGAAGTCCGGTCTGCTTTGCTAATGATGGTGGGCACCAGGAAGCAAGAGCAATTGGATACATAAGCATCCACCAATACAGCTTTTGTATATACAGATAAGGTAAACAGTCCAAAGGAGCTTCTGGGCTCGATCCAGCAAAACAGCAAACCCACCAAAGACTACAGTGTCAAATTCCATTCCTTCTTGTCCTTCTTGTACTCCTCAATTGCCACCATATCCCAAATCTTAATGGTGCCATTTTTGCAACTGGAGACTATGTATTTGTTGTTTGGTGAGAATGCAACAGAATAAACTTTTGCAGAATGTTGAAGAAAAGGCATCTCTGAGCCAAATTCCTGCTTTGTTTCCACATCCCATAATTGGAATTTGGGAATATCCTGGGGAATGGATGCAATATATCTATCATCTGGGGAGAATTCAACACCAATTATTGCTGGGATATCTTCTTTATTGTTTTGAAGATGCACTTCCTTGTCCTGATTCCAGTCCCAAAGGACTATATTTCCCCCACGAATGCCAAATGCCACTCTTTGGCCGTCTGAAGAAAATGATGCAAAGAGCCAAATAGGTCCTTTATGGAGTTTGATTTCCTGCTGTGTATGCACACTCCATAGATGGACAGTGCAATCAGTAGATGCTGAGAGGATATATTGGCCATCGGAAGAAACGTCAACAGAATTGACTCGATTGGTATGGCATAGTATTACCACCCCTTCTACCTGTTCAGTGTCGAGATTCCAAAGACGGACTTTGCCATTTTTTGACCCTGTGACAAGCCAGTTCTCATCTGGAGAAAATGCAATGGCAAGGACTTCACTATCGTGTGGTAGTTCCTTGATACGTTGGTATGTCTCGCCACTCCAGATTAGAGCGGTTTTGTCATCCGATCCCGAAGCAATATACTTCTGATGTTTCGAGGCAGCGACAGAACGTGTCCAGTCGTTATGTCCTTTAAGCTCAACTATCTGTCTGCCTGCCTTTATATCCCATATTCGGACTATGCCATCCTCGCCGCCCGAAACAACATGCATGTTGTCCGGCAGAAATTTGACGGACAGGAGGCGGCATTTGAGACCATCAAGGCATAATTCTTCAGCTATCCAGTCAAGTCTTAATAATTATAGAACATATGATATATGAATGATGTACCTGTAGTGCATTGCAATAAAAACCTTCTAGCAAGATCCACACATTCGGCACAGGAGCTCACTAGCAAGGGAGAGAGGCATGTGCGTGCGGGGAGGAACTGGACTTGTGATTCGGACCCTTTTCCATCCAAAAGGACAGGAATGACTTCACGTAAAACCTTCTGTTGCTGATCTTGGGGGAGATTCTTCAGCAATTCTTTCTTGAATATAAGTTTGCTCAGGAGCTTCAGCGTTACGCTATCTGAGTAAAAACCAGAAGCAGCTCACTCTCTGCAAACCTGCTGATCACGAAATTTCACTTACCTGTATTAAAATTAATCGTATGAAACGATTTGATGAACTCCTCATTTGAGGGCTCGTCACGAAGGATATTAGAAACCTCATAAAAAGGATCAGGCTCCACCATTTCATGGACGATATTTTCCCGGTGCCAGCCACGAGGCAGGCGAACTTCCAGAGGGATCATATCTACACTAGACCGATGTATCAATTGGCCCTCAACGACTGTCCGTCCTTTTCCGAGGTGAAGCCTGAGCAGTGGTGAGTCAGCAAAGCAACTTAATCCGACCAAATATATGATACACCGTAAACAAGCCAACTTACCGTTGAGTAGAACTACCTGATCCAGACAGTTTTCCATAAGAAAGACGTCGAAAAGGCAAATACTCGAAAGCTCCCCACACAAGGGACATTGAAGGGGTGACAATCACTTCTGTACTTGGTTCAGGCACATCCGATTTCAATTTGATACCTGCCAGTCTCGCTTGGAGCGAGATCCACCGCATAGCTGGACGAAATTTGTTCAGTTCTCTGTTCTCCGTACTTCCTCCACCACTGTAAAGCGATATCAGCTTCAAAAGTATAGTGCTATTGAAAACCTTACACATCTGAGTGTGAGCCTGCAAACCACACTTCTTTGATCTGGCCTTGGATCTGACTCGGAGGAATGGCTTCTGCATCCACACGAAGAGGTTCTCCTTGCCAGGTGCAAGTACCCCCACAAGCATATTCGGGAAGGAATTTAACTCGACGCTCATGCAGTGCAAGCGCATGCCGGAAATAACATACGTGTTGCATTCCCGTTGTTGTTAAAGGGAGTGTTTTGTCTCGAAAAATTCCTACCTGCACTTTGGCAATGAGTTTTAGGCAAAGAAAAAATTGAAAAGAAATCCACCGAGGATACAGTGTCCCTGTTGAGAATTGAATTCCACATCTATTCGGATTTCGAAATCACGTACCATACGCCAACAAAATGAACCCTTACACGCCTCCGTGAAAAAGTAGTCTTGAATCTCCAAGACATATAATCTTGAGAATCTACATTTGGCTCATCCGAGTCATCGACGATATTGTCCGAGGAATTGGCATATAATTCGTACGCACTGGAGAAAAAAACGGTCAGAAGGAACGCAAAGATCAGTAGCTCACACGATGAAATACACACAATGGAATTTGATCTTCGTTTCCTTTCTCGATCAATCCGACCTGTACGTTAAGGGAAACAGCTTCAGCCTAAACCTTGTCAAGCTGATAGCGTAATGCTTGTTACCTTTTCAATCATCCCTGCTATTGCTCGAGCCTGGTATGCTCCGCGGGAGAACCCTGGTAATAAATAAAAGAGTGACCAATACAGGATTAGCATATGCCCTCTTACCAAATAAAAAAATTCGGTCTTTTGGTCGATAGTTTTCCGACAACCACCGATAAGCACTGAAAATGATCTTCTCGAAGTTCCTAAAACCAGAGGTTCAGCGAAGGAAATTCAGAAAATATCGTCTATACCATGCAATTGCCAGATCGATTTTATTATCCGCCACCTGTTTCCAATATGTCCACGACCGCCAAGATGGTTTTGCGTAGGTTCCAATACCGCTGTTGTAAAAAGTTAACTGGTTATCGTCTTTGACAAGTCTGCTGTATAATTCGACCACATTTGTATTCTGTATGGAGTAAGTCAACAAAGTCTCAAATCTGAATATCACTCCCTCCTACTTTTTCACCAAACTGATTGGAAGTACCGTCAATGCAGACGACTAAATTTCGTGGGGGTGCGGCGGAGTCCATGCTCGATCCGGGTGCATCATCGCATGGGCATTTTGGTTGTGCTGTTGGCCTATGGCTATGTTGATCTGTTGGCCTGTCCTATGTATTAGTTCGTTCGAGTTCACGGATATAAACACACTCTTACAACGATGTGTCTGTGCTGAAGCTACGTAGTGGACGCTGTGGTGCAGGGGATTCCATTAATTGCAAACGGAAAGCGATTTCAGTATAAAAGAGGCTAGTCGAAAGCACATGACATTGCTCTGTAAGTTTAAATGACATTGATAGGGATTATTCTACTGAACAACCCCATTGACTTTTGACAACCCCTCGAACAACCCTTTGATATCTCGTGATCGCCGGTCACGCCGGTCAATGTCCGTGGATGGGAACTTGGGTATTGCGGTATGATCTACCACGCTTAGTGGCACCTGGCGCTTCTTCTTCCTTCCACAATGCGAAGCAGAGGTGAAAGGGTGGCCCAGTAGACAAAATAGTGCGATAGACTGATCACATTGGAGAGGAGATGAGTGAATCAGCTGTAGTAGTATCTAGCTTGTCCCTGCACCCTTCCTCAAACTCCCAGATTCACAAGGCGGCGGTTTGAGAACAATTTGTTGGAAGATGGCACGCTGCGAAGAGTGAGCCCAAGCTCTTCCAACAAGGATGCAGTTGAGAAGAGTAGGAGTATCAGAATAGACATTGTCGAGGATGCAGTCTACAAGTTCAGTAGGTAGTCATGGTGGTTCCATGTACAGCAACAAGCATTCGGGTAGTGTAGAATTCTGACCTAATGATTCCAATGCAGTCCACTCGACGATGGCGCGCACATTTCTATGGTGCAATGTACGGTATGGCACAATGGGTATGTGGCAAATGGATGTGACCCGGTTGAGCACCGATGTAACAGTCACTGCTCCGCCGGAGTTTTGAGGGGTTGTTGAATAGAATTATCCCATTGATAGCGTGTACATAAACTTTCATCAGTTGACGGAGCCAAAATATCCTCGGCACGGGAAGAGGACTGTGCTGACTGGAGTCCATAGTCGATGGATAAACTCAGGCCATCAGCAAAATCTGTCTGGTATACACAGCAGCCGAGAGCAGTATACAGTATACTTACTACGCTCTGATGGAGATCATTGATGAGCCTTACGGACCTGTCAGTCCGGGCTTCCAGAGGAAGCCTCATATCATCGGCTGACAGTTGATCGCATCGACATCTGGACAGCGGCGGGAACGAGTTACCATGGCACTCATAGCCCATAACGACAAGGTCTCGGATTGACAGTGACAATCCGAGGCTCGAAGTGCTTCCACCTGATAGTCCCACATGATGGTAGCAATAGGACTAATTGATCGGACATCATTTGCTACCTATACGTGTTGATATAGGCCTAGAGGTAGTACACGTTAAACATGCTATAGTACTAGTTAATAAACTAGTGACCACACGACTTGGCGGGAGTCGGGAATCCCGACGTCATGTGCAGGCGCTTTGCAGGCGCTTACGTCATTTTCCGGCTGTGCCCGACTTCGGAACCCATCGGATCCCGGACACCATTATCCGCCTTCCCGCTTAGAACCGACTCGCGCTCACTGTTATTCGCTCCCCGCTTCCCGCTCATTAATCCCGACTCGCGCTCACTATTACTCGCCTCCCGCTTCCCGCTCATTATCCCGACTCGCGCTCACCGTCAAAATCATATATACACAATTGTATAGAAATATTTAGTTTACATCCTGATCGATGGCTACAGAAAGATTGCGGCGGAACGAGCCGGTGGATGTAAAACGCGAGTGGACTGTCTGAAAGAGATCCATTAGGACTCTCTGAAGCTCCAAGAGCAAAAGTAGCAGAGCAAAACTCACCGACATGAGTTCATGCCTCTTCACAGTACCTCCCCTACTCAGATTATCATAGGACTCTCTGGAGCTCCAAGAGCGAAAATAACGGAGCAGAACTCACCGACATAAGTTCATGCCTTCCCCTACCCAAATTATCATATTGCGGCGGAACGAATCGGTAGATGTAAAATGCGAGTAGACCATCTGAAAGAGGTCTACCAGCACTCTCTGTTTGACACTAGCTTAATGGGATAACTTCAGTATTCACTCTTGTACTCCCACAAAGCAAAATGTGAAAATTTCGAGTCATCCAGCGGCTCAGAGGGCTGGAGGATATGCAAGCAGGGCAGAAACAGCATGAAAAGCTAGAGAACATAAAGAGGCAATCTTGATGCCCTTTTACGAAGACTTGAGATCCGGAGAGCACTAGCAAAGGCTCAGTTGTTGTCGACCATGATGAAGGAAAGAAAGATGTCAGCGTGAGAACGCATTTGAACGTTGGGCGCTTTGCTGATGCTCATCGTTCAGCACGGCTCATCGAGTACGATGATGGTTTTTGATACATCTCGGACCCATCGGATATTATTCTTAATAGAGTAGCGCAGATTCTCAGAGGAAACTGCATTGAAATTCACTCAAAATAGCCCATAATATGATTACTTTGTAAAAAGTACCTCAAGACTCGTGTTCACTGTGTATAATAACGAGCTCGACAATGAAGAAACTAAGATATCGGCTTCAAAGTCCGGCAATGAACTATGTGGCACTATATATACATAATATGTGAGATTGAAGCTATTCAGATCGCTCAAGCAAACTCGACACAGTTTTACTCACATTCAAGCAAAGTAGAAGATGACTCATGAGATCCTATAACAAATGTAAGTTAGACAGTGTCGAGAACTGTATCATTGCTAATTATATGAGATTTTGACAGGAGATGTACCTATATTGCATAGTATACTACTCCCAGATCTACAGAGTAGAAGGTTCACTTGTTCATCCTTGAGCTCACTATTATGCATAGTGAACTCGAGTTTTTGGTGCATGGTTGGGCCATTGCCAGCTAATCTGACTTTATTAGAATACAAATTTCACTCAGATGTATCCTTAGGCTACTACAAGTGATTCCAAAGGGGGCCCAAAGCTTATCAGACATCATCAACATGCTTGTAGTCGTTGTACAAAACAACGAGAGTCGAACGAGAAACATCAAAGCGCCCGTCGGACCGCGTTTCCGAGCACAGTTTGACGACTCTCACGGTTGATCTCTTCCTTCTGTTCATTGTGCAATACGATGAGCTAAGCTCTGTCCTGGCTTTCTCTCCCTCGGAACCTCATGTAAACGTGTCAAGGTAATATATTGTATTTATCCGAGCTCTTTATGCAGTTTCTGACAAGTGTTTGTTTGCTATAGCCTTTGACCTTTACTCATCGTTCAACACAACCAGTGACCTCTCTCAGGCCCTCAAAGTTGTTGGAAACGCTGCAAGGTAATTGAAGCTATATTATATCGCTCTCCTATGAGCTCTCTGACCAATTGTTCTCTGTCATACTGGCTAGTGCTGAACCCTTCGAAGAGACACTTAGTAAAGAGCGGTGAGGGTGGCTTTATGACTGGATGATGGTACACGAAGGTTGTATTAGGTGGGCGGAAGTACTCTAATCCTTCGAAGGTGTCTTTGATTCTCCTTCTGGTCACGTTTAAGGTCTCCTTTCCTTGCAACTTCTGCAGCGCTTTATTCTCCCTCCACGCAACCCACCAGCACTCTTTTCTAACCCAGCTCGAGGGCCTGACTTTGGAGCTAGTGGCACAGGCCTATGTGCAACCTATAGTCACTGTATCCATCTCCCTCCCTCCTGCTATGCTGCGAATACGTTCTCGTCGTATGGAAGAAGCCCATTTCCATGCTGCCTGTTCCACCATTCTTATATCTTCTACATACTGGGGCCGAGACATTGTTAGGTGACTCCGACTTTGGGGACGCCGAGAATTACCTTCCATATGGCGCATGCTCTAGTTGTTTGTCCCTATGGCTGACCCTCATGCGCTATGTCTCCGTTCTACTTGTAGTATTCATGTATCAAATATACATAGTTTTATGATCTATCAATATATGTAGCAGTTTTTCTTTCTGTTGTGGTGAGTGGGAGTCAGATGATGAGCGGGGGTCGGGGACGGTAAGCGGGAGGGATGATGGTGGGAGGCGGATAATGATGTTAATGATGTTGGGAATCCGAAGCCGGAAAATGAGGTTCATGGATTATGGCCGTGGAGGCTTATCGCGGCATTTGCCCAATATGGTAACGCCAATGACTCAATCAAAATGTGTCATGCCGGCACCTCCGGATTTCCGTCATAGGCCCATACATGATCTTAACATTGAGTATTTGCGTCGCGACACGCTTTGAGATCAAAGCTTTATATACTGAAACTTATAGAAAGATGTCCAGTGCTTGTAATTTATGATAGAACTCAGATATTCTATACCATAGACCAACGGACTCAGAATGAGTAATTACTAAGACATACTCTCTTTCATACCACGACGATCTTACTTTAAAACAGATTTTAATACTTCATTGATTCCAGCATATACTCTATGTCTACGAAATCATCTAATGGTCATGGTGGGAGGCGCAAGGGTTCTGGGCGCAAGAAGAAAGACCTTTTTCCGAGTCAGACTCAGATATCTTCGCATGCGGCAACTTCCATTTCATCACATCCTTCGACTCCGAATCATACCCAGCAGCTGCATACTAGCAACTATGATATTACTCCAGTGCCAAATTCAGTATTTTTCACTGGTCATGATCTATCTATCCATCTATCCATCTACTATCTATCTATCTCTGTGCAGGTGACCTGGAATTTGTTGTACCTATCCTCTGCCGCCAGGAGTAAGTTCCGAGCATTTCGCATGTACAGCGTTTTGCATTATTCTGTGTCCCTTCAAATTTTCCATGGCTGTTTATTTGTACTTGGTGTTTTTGTGCACCTAAGGGCGCCTACGGAATATTTCAATACATTTCTTCTGTAAGTTACGACAAAGCATCGTTCGGAGACATGAGCAGATCTCCGAGATTAAAAATATATACATTGTCATGGTAGCTGGGCCTGGGCTAGGTCTTTTAATACACACAAATAAACAGCCATGGGGAATTTGAGGGGGCACAGAATTATGCAAAACCCTGTACCTCTTCTGATCTGGCGGAGCATCGATCTTTTACCTCATGGCCAATCCCATGCTTGGGCAAAGGGTTTCGACCTTTATATATCCATCCATCCATCCGTCCATCTATCCATCTATCTATCTATCTACTTTTCCCCCCTTGACCACCTCTGTTCAGCAACACCATGGTATCTTCCTCTGTTATTCTATCTTACAACAATTGATAAGTTTTCCAGTCCCAGGAAACCGAACAGAGTGTACTACAAACTCCATATTTTTTATTTTACTGTGATTTACAGGAATTTCTAGGACTCAAAGCCAGATGAGAAGCCCACACAAATCCAAACCCAAACAGTATGAACCCCCATATTTCTATCTTCCAAAAATTTAAAAGATCACCTAGGACTCGCACCCAGATGATACGACCCAAACGGTATGACCCTCCTTTTTAAATTTTATCTTACTACAATTTACAAGATTTTCTAGGAGTCGAAGTAAAATTAAAGCACTGAGCACCTAGAAGTACAATCCTCCATCTTTTTGTTTCACTGCAATTTAAAGCTGTTCTAAGGCTTGGACCCGAAGAACAGGAAGCCCCGCTCCGCTCGAGTTTTGTTTCCATGACCTACTATCCTTTGTGTGCGCCATAGAATCTCCTCTCTGGCATGTCCTGCATCCCAGTGCTCCATCAATTATCTTCAGCTCTTGATTACTCCAGTACTTACTCCACAGAGATTCACCCACTTCCTTCTGACTTCTTGAGCTCACAGGAGCAATTTTTGGCTCAATTTCCTTCCGACCTATTTTCTGTACTTCTAGTCTTCTACTGTTTCACTTTTTTGATTATGTATACAATTTATTTCTGCAATTCTTTTTCCTGCCCACCGCCCTTCCTCCTGATAATTTGGGTCGGTCAATGAGCTGCGTTAGAAGACCGCGCATTAGTAATTGAAGAAAACAAAACAGAGCCCATAAAAACACTCACTTCCAAAACCTACCAAAGCTTCCAACGCACTATCTTCCTGCGTTAACCTTGTTCTCGTTCAAGCTGGCTTACGGTATCCCGGGATTCGCATCGTTGTCGTCATTGTAGGATCGGCAGCTGGAGCTGTGGGAGTGGGAGCGGGAGGAAGGTGATTCGGAGACCTAGGTGCTGAAAAGTAGGAGGTGTTGTGCATGCATTGTTGTTGGCGTGAATCGTGATGAGGGTTGAACTAAGGTTAAATCTGAGTAGTAGGACGCATCAAACGGCCGAGACTTAGGTAGGGTAGTATTCTAGGTACACCGAACGAACGAAATGACAAGAGTAAGCCACCCTCGTAAGAAGTTCCCGCAGCAGAGATAACAGCGCCATCAAAACCCTAGCCAGAGCCGCCACCCTCCACGACGAATACGAATCGGAGGTTGTCGAAATTGTCGGAAGACCTAATGGAAGTGAGAGAGGACGACGTGATGGTATGGCTGCGGTAGCCTCAAGCATAGAAGATGACGATTAATCCCATCCCAACGCTAGACGTAACGTCGGAGTCGTCGTAGTCGTACTCTGACCAGTACTCTCCTCTCCATCGGATGCAGCAATAAACCCCTTGCTCCATCTTCTTGCTCAAACGTCCCTCTCCTGCACCTGTACCTGCGCCCCACTTGCACCCACACCCTCACCGACACTCCAAGCTAACCTTGCACTAAAGCGAGGTTGGTTTGATTAGTTGGGTGGGGATGGGTAGGGCGGATACTGATTCGATTGAGGAACAAGAATGAGGAGGAGGTGGTGGTGCAATTAATGAGTCATACGAGTTCGAATTGAACGTCAATAACTTGTGATCCCTCCCCCTTCCGAGAAGATGGCAACTCCAACTCCTCCCTTGCTGTTTGTTGTTGTTGTTGTGGAGGCTTTGGTTGGGTTGAGAAAGGCCAAGAACTTCTTCACTGATAATGAAGGAAGATTATACCATAGACAAAAGGATCAACCAGATCAGTCACAGTTTGTAGTGGATCGAAATGAACATGTGGGGGTGCTATATCAAGCCCATGATTCCCTAGGACATAAAGGCATTTTCGCGACACAAGGGATTCCAGAAAAGAGATTTTGGTGGCTGGACATCAACAAAGATGTTGTGTGGTATGTCAAGTCTTGTATAGCTTGCCAACATTGCCAGTTGCAGATGATTAAGATTCCCCCAGTGGTGACACATACACCATCCTTATGGCAATAATACTGTGCAAAAAATAATTAGCACATGTCTATGATCCCAAAGTACATGGGTTTTTAAACTAGGTTGCAAGGTTTTTTTTGTCACTTTCAACACATTTTTTCTGTCCAGAGCATATGTTTTTGAGCTCTCCGAGTCCAGCCTATATTCAGATGTGTATTAGGTATTTTTTCAGTACATGTTACATATTTTCCAAGCATGTTAAGCTATAGCCTAGGCTCCTCTTAGTATACTGTAACATTATGACCAAAAGTTCAGCCATATTTGGCGTGACGCTCCGATTCAGTCAGTCATCAGTTCAGCCATGTGCGTGATGCGTGATGTGCATGGAGTTCAGTTCAGTGCGCCGCAGGCGCGGCTTAATTATGCATGATTCATGAGAAAATTTTGATTTATATGGCACATAACTCCGAAAAATAAATTAGTAGCATGATGATCCGGAAAATACCCAGTTCAGACCCTGACGTGATGCATGACGAATCTGGAAATTCGAGAGTTCAGAGGGTTGCGTGATGCTTGACTGAACTTTCGGTCGTAATACTACAGTATCTTTGATCATACCCAATGTTTGACTTGAGTACAAGTCTCATAGTGCAACCCATGTTAAAACATGGCTCAGGTTTCATCCCAGTATATGTCTACATATGCAACCAATATTCAGTTCCATCCTATGTTTTAACTCAGTACATATGGATGTATATAGCTAATGTTCAAATGTATCCTATATTTTTACTTAGTACATGTTAATATATGTAACACATGTTTACCCACATCCTAAGTTTCAATCCAGTACATGTCAATAGATGGAGCACATGTTCACCTGCATCCTATGTATTAATTTGACACATGTGTTCCCCTCATTCTAGATCTAACTTAAGTATATGTTTGAGACCTAGTGTGAATCTTTGGTGTAATCAGCAGCAGACATAGAGAAATGTATACAAGGATACCTTGTAAATCCTTTGACAGATCTTCATCTACCTCAAGCAGAATGACCTTCTTGACATGGACAACATCATTGAGAGGCAATTGAGAGGTTGTGTCTCTGTATTGTGTATCAACCCAGAATTCATGGACCAAGGCCATCTAGTGACTGAGTTGGACTATTGGAGATGTATCAGAGGACAGCTATGAGCAAGAGGATATTATACTGTTACCACCTATGGATGAGTTGATGGATGATCCGCATGGTTCAAGGTTGAGATGAATCAGGATAGAGAGCTTGAGACAGTTGAGAAAGAACAAAAAAAGGGTATAGTGGTAAATGAGGATGTGGAGATTCTAGTGTTGGTCATGGGTATGGGTATACCCACAGTATTTGGGGCAGAGGTATCACAGGTAAGGGTAGAGGTACAAGCCTTCCATACCCACGGAATCTAAAATCTATTTTCTGCCTTGCTATTACAGTAAATATGTTGTATCTAAGCTTTTGCTTATATTTTACAATAATTCTAAAAGTTTTTGACCTTCACATCAGTAAAACATACATCGCTGTTTTCGGACCTTTTTGATCCTTTTGCCGGTCGGAACTTTTTTGTACCTTATTTTCTGGGACTTTTTCCGAACTTGTCCTTTTTTCCTTGGAACTTTTTTCAACTTGTACTTTTTCGAGAATTCAATGAACTTTGAATGAACTTTTTTCAGCTTGTAGAACTACAGGCCATTTGTACATAATTCTTGAGTTCCAAGTGCCTCTATCATGTAGCCCCCTCTCTTTAAACCAATACATACAAGGATTTAGTATTAGCAACTCCAGTATATAGTAGTACCAATGAATTATGAACAATTAAACACGAAAAAACCTCGAGACCTGGAAGCTGTCCAGCTAATTACCGGTATACCGGTAACTAGGACTGCTATTTGGGAAATAAAGATGTCGCAAATATTGCCCTAGAATTATTGTGGAGTTTGGATGAGAGCGAGCAGTCGCAATCCGAGAATTTTTCAAGTTAGTTGAAACTCCGCAACTGTATAGCTGCACGTGCATGGTGGTAATACTGTCGTGAGTATGTGCATGTTTTTCTGATCAAGACCTTCCAACTGCATAGATATCTTGGGCCTTAGGCTCGTGCCTACCTTGTTCTACTGCTGAACTTCAGATGACATCATGGATCTTGGTGTCGAGCTCACGGAGTTGCAGAACTAATGGGACTGTATTCGAAGAATTGGTACGTGATCAGAGTTGTCTCAGCTTTCATACTCATTTAGATGCCATAGGCTGGTACACTGTAACTTGCAACGACACTTCATGCACAAACTACTGGTGAATACATTCCTCTCCATCTCACCTCCCAATCTAAACCGCAATCTTCATCATAGCTGCATGCCAAATCACCCATTGCCACACTGGAACACTTTGTGACCTCCTAATACCAAACCCACTGTTGTGTATGGTTAAGGCGTGAGTTCAAACTTCTATCTTATTGATGTTTATTGATTAGAATGTATATGCAGTGACCTTGTCTCCTTGATATCTCAAGAGTCAAAATTCATGCGCACACGTTATCCGCCCATTGTCACCCTCTTGACATCCACCTGAAACCCAGAGGAAGATTGGAACCTTCCTGATATTGACCTCAACGCTCTCATCACAGCTCCCAGCACCAAACAAGCTTCAGAATTGGAACCTACAGCTGCCACCATGGGATCGTAAAGTGATGCGGAACCACCTGACAGAATTGTGGAAAGCAATGCAGGAGCGACGACGACGGCGACGGCGAGGAGGGAGGGAATCAAGCCGGAAATACGGCGTGAGTATTACTGTTTATCTTTTCATACTGCAAAAGGCTGATTTGGCTTCATTTTAGCTTGAATGACACTCAAAAATGATGACAACAATAATTTTATGTATTCAGCCTCATCACCGGGCTTATAGAACGTCGCTGGCTACATAACGGGGCTATTCGGGTATTCGCAAAAAGTATCGAGACTACTCTTATTAGTAGCTTTTACATAGGCTTATTTCAATGTTTTCAATGAACTTTTTGTTGCCTTTTTACGACCTTTGAAAAGTACGAAGGTCTTTTTTAAGGATGTGGACCTAGGTTTTCAAAGTTTGATCGGAATCGGAAAAACTTTTGAAAAAGTGCCGAAAAGGCCAATGTATGTTTTACTGATGCACCCCTTCTTCTGTAGGGTACGGTGAAAGATTCAGATATTATTCACATGTGTTAATTAACATGTTTATTAACATGTTATTAACATGCTATTAGCAGAGGACCCTCAGACCCCATGTTAATATATGTGAATAATGAAAGTAGGCGCTTACAGGCGCTTACTATATAAGTTCGTGCAAAATATGCCTATTTGACTGTTGTTCGGGTCAGGGCAAGATTTCAAAAGCTGTGACATTCCAGATGTCCCAGTTGTACCCTGGACGTGTCAATAAATTTTCATTACGCTCTCACTTTGCTACTGTACAGTCATGGAATCTCCCACCACACCAGCACTGAAAAAACTCCCTGAAAAAACCCAGCTCAAACTTCTCTATATTTGTACATATCTAAAGCATCTTCCGAAGTCTCTGCCAAAACCCCAGAAAGGAGAAATACCCAAGTATCCTTTTGGAACATTCCGAATAGACAGAGATCTCCTCGACCACACTGGGGATCATGTTGGTGCAATAAATGAAACATTTAAATGTATATTCGGCTGGCAAACACGTACCACTGGAGATGGTTTTGCCCAAGGATATGTCAGGTAAATCGGCCATTCTTGAAGGAGAGGTCTTAGACATTCCTAGTGTTAGGGAGGATACACAGGATGATTCTGCGAATCCAGACGAGGAAATTGATTGGATGCAAATATGATTATTCACATTGGATGTGTTATTAACATGTTAAAAATGACTTCTTTCACCTGTTAATCACATCTTAGCGTGAATGTGAATATTCTGTTATTAACTATGTTAATGATGGCCTACTCAGATGCCTATGTGAATAACATTGCTATTAACATGGCTTTGAATTATTCACCGTACCCTATTCTTCTGGTCCCTTGCCAGTGAAAACCCCGCAGTAGAAACCCATGGTATTGTGTCTTGGGACCGGGAGATTTACCGAGCTTTAGCGATGAACTTATATCACCACAATTGTTCGGGAGGTACTAAGGCATAATCCTGTCCCCGTTCGGTGCGTATATTCTCATTTTCCTTCGTATGCTATTTAACTAACTCGTAAACCAGCGTTTCCGCATTTCCTCATCCAACACGACATCTATGCAGGATATTTCCTTCCCAAGGGGTCTATCATCATGCCTAACATTTGACAAGTGCACTACATACTATCGATTCATTGTTTTAATAAAGTATCCACGTATGCAGGTCGATTTACACAATGAAGAAGACTATCCAGAGCCTGAACTGTTCAATCCCTCGCGTTTCCTTGATGCTGAAGGGAAGCTCAACCCAACGTTAAAGATCCTGAGACTGCAGCATTCGGGTTTGGAAGGCATGCTTGCGTGAGTACCCTTGCTTTCGATATGCTTTAACTTTAACTTTCCTGGTACAGCCCGGCAAACACATTGCAGTCGCATCGTTATGGATTGCGGTTGCATCCATTCTGGCTTGCTACACAATCGAGCCAGAGCTCGACGAGAATGGGAAACCAATCAAGCCGAAAGGGGAGTGGTATTCGGGGCCAACGTTACTCAGCCACCCACTTCCGTTTAAATGCCGCTTCGTCCCGCGTTCGAAAGACGTGGAAGCTTGGGTTGAACTGGCCTTGATTACGCATTACAGGTTTTCTAATGATATTACTGACCACGGTTTTTTTAATCGGGAAGGAACTCGAAGCCGGATAGCGTGTATGCAATAAGTAGGCTGTTTAGAATGAAAGGTTGGACGGTGGAGTCGGACATAGTTTCGCAGAGTATCGGCGTCTTGTGCCACAGGCAGTGATAGAGTTCCACATCTGAAATATTACTTTATAATAAAATTCGCCACCCCCTCTTGAAGTTCCCAGGCTGTCACCTAGTCTCGACTACGGTCCTCATCCCAAATTAGGGCTTTTGGCCGTAGTCGGATGGGAAACGAACCTAGAGATCCCGGCCAAAAGTCCCAGTTGGGATGAGACAGTCGGATGGCAAACGGCACTAACTTCAAATAAAAGCAACAAATGACATTCTTAATATCCTTCTTCGTCCGGAATGTTATACATTGCCATCGCTCTTTTTCTCCCTCTACTATTTTATGTCGTACGCGCACGGCGGAAGACTTTTCCTTTCCCTCCAGGTCCTAAGAAGCTCCCGATAGTGGGAAACCTCTTTCATATGCCCAAAAAGGGTTTTGTCTGGCTCGAGTACGCTGAGATGTGTCGGCGATACGGTAAGTATCAATAACTACCCACTTCTGTAGTTGGGTATTGATACTCAATCATTAGACTCGGATATAATTCATCTAAGTGCTCTCGGAAACTCTATCGTCGTCCTTAATTCTGCAAGAGCAGTCAACGATCTTCTAGAGAAGCGATCATCAATGTATTCGAGCCGACCCAGTACAACTATGCTGGGAGAGCTGATGGGGTGAGATTCGCTGTTTATTCTTTCTACCATGGTCACTATAACCCTTATCGATGGGTACAGATGGGAAAGTGGTTTTGCCCTCAGGCCAAACGACGATATATGGAAGGCCCAACGAAAGATAGTAACACAGGCTATGCCCCCTACTGACCCGAAGCGCTTCCACTCAAAACAACTTAGTGGGACACACGATCTTCTTCGAGCACTCCCTCAATCTGATGATGTTATGAAGTCCCTGCAAACGTGAGCGGAATGATCTCTTACTGGAAAGTGTCCTATAGTAATACTAAAAGCTTCCTAGATGGGCTGCAAAATTTATTATGGATATCACTTACGGTATTCAAGGAGATGAAGCCAAACTTTATCTTTGCACAGCAATCGAAACATTGAATTCCATTGCCGTCGCTGCAACTCCTGGCGCATTCTACGTAGACCAGATCACTATCCGTAAGAGAGATCCCTTTCTGTGAACTTTCAACTGACGATTTCAAATACAGTAAAATACATTCCAGAATGGTTTCCGGGAGCCAGCTTTAAACAGAAAGCAAGAGAATGGAATAAATTGCGCGTGAAGTTGATTGATGATCCTTACCTCGTCACAAAAGCACGACTGGTATATTGTCTACTTTGCGGTTTTATTTTCTTTCATTGATAATTATCTTTCAGGCCGCGGGGACTGCGACGCCATCTCTGACCTCGCTTGCTCTCGAAGAGATCGACCATACACAAGATGTTGCACATCAGGAAGAGATCATTAAACTAGCGTCAGTAACAGCATACGGAGGTGAATAAATTATTTTTTCTACCATTTGACTTTCTCAAACCTTCCTTGCTTCTCCAGGAGGTTCCGATACAACAGTGGCTTACCTAGGAGGATTCATCATTGCTATGCTAATGAACCCAGAAGTCCAAACCAAAGCTCATCGCGAGCTCGAGAAGGTCCTGGGACCGGGAGATTTACCGAGCTTTAGCGATGAACCAACACTATCTTACATCACTGCAATTGTTCGAGAGGTAATTAGGTACAACCCTGTTGTCCCGCTTGGTGCGTGCTCTTATGTGGACTTGCAAGTCTCACGTTTTTAACTTCTAACTTGAAAACCAGCGATTCCGCATCTCCTCACCCAGGACAACATTTACAAAGGATATTTTCTACCCAAAGGGTCTATCATCATGCCTAACGTTTGGTGAGTGCACAGCTGTCAATTTATTGCTGTCGTTAGAGTACTCAAGTGTTATGTCCATGCAGGTCGATTTTACACAATGAGGAAGACTATCCTAAGCCTGAGCTGTTCAATCCCTCGCGTTTTCTTGATGCTGAATGGAAGCTCAACCCCAACGTTAAAGATCCCGCGACTGCAGCATTCGGGTTTGGAAGGCGTGCTTGCGTGAGTACTCTTACTTTTGATGTGCTTTCAACAGTCTTAACACTCCTGGTACAGCCTGGCAAACACATTGCAATCGCATCATTATGGATTACGGTTGCATCCATTTTGGCTTGCTACACAATCGAGCCAGAGCTTGATGAGAATGGGAAACCAATCAAGCCGAAAGGGGAGTGGTATTCGGGACCAACGTTGTTCAACCACCCGCTTCCGTTCAAATGTCGCTTCATTCCGCGTTCGAGAGACATGGAAGCGTCTTTGGGGGTGAGCTTGAGCTAGACATAGGCTGCGAGGGAGCACTTATGTCTAGACTATCGATGACTTAGAGTATGTATGCATATCTATCGGGTCACATTAACTTACCTAGCTACTTCAAGCATTCTTTTGAAAACCTTAGAAGGTTGGTGTCGGAGGAGGCATTTAAATTCAAGCAAAATTTTTCCTGAAGCAAGTACATACTCAAAGATAATAGTTGCAGATGTACAAGTATTGCTCGATGTCAAGATTTTATCCTAGACCTCGATGATAGACTGATGCCCCACTACTACCAATTATCCTACGAACCAAGCAAATTCGGTATTCAAAGGATGACCATTGTACCAAATGGACCTTCCATGTCCGAACGTATACTTTCAGGTGTTTGTATCCCTGTATCCGGTAAATCATGATGTGCATTATTCGGAGATTTGGCCCGCTCATGTATGCGGAGCTTCAGCCATTTCCTTTGAGGTTTTGCAGAGTATTCAGCTCTGCCTCCAATGCTTCGTCCCGCGTTTGAAAAACGTGGAAGTGTCTTTGGGTGTAAGGTTGGGTTGAACTGGCCTTGTTACGCATTACAGGTTTTACAACGATATTACTGACCGTGGTTTTTTCAATCGAGAAGCTCGAAAGTGAATAGCATCTGGGTAAAATACGCCTCCTCCTGGCTATCGCAGTCCTGACTATTTGAAGTTCCCGGG
>ML769941.1:0-31953 GCA_009733575.1 Gymnopus androsaceus JB14
TTCTCCATCAAGAATCCTCGTAACAGCCTCGTACTGACCATCCCTTAAGCCGTCCGTCCACTTTGGTATACATTTCTTGATTATTTTGGTGAGTACTCTATGGCCTTCGGAAGACTTCCAAAATCGAGTTTCAGGCATTATTTCAAGGGAAGATGGAGTTTATTGAAGTGATATAGGTTCATAAGGATAAATTATAGAGGAAAAACACGAACAAACGCGAGTGCAGCGCATCGAGCGTCGGAACGAAAGCAGATTATGAAGGAGAGATGCAGCATCTGCTTTTGGCACTGGGTGCTAAGATTATGTAAGATTACTCATAAGTACAAGTGCCCAAGTGGCCGATACTTAAAAAATAGGCCCATGTCCTAAGTCTGTGGATTTGACGAAAAATTCAAGTTTTTCAAGTGTCAAAAAAGGGAAAAAAGAAAGAGAAAAGAGAGAGTCTATTAAGCTATACCTCAATGTAATGCATTAGTTTTTAGGGTCCAATATACTTTGTATCTCATATATAACTTGCATGTCCCAAGTGAAATCAAGATGATTTCGAGTTGCCGGGCCTACCCGCTTTGAATGGATATGACCCAAGTTCCGATATGGAATTATCCCCGAATAACCTTAGGACCTAGCCAATGGTTTTCAAGATTTTACAAATCGGCAGTGGCAGGAAATTAGCGCTAAAGGCTTTATAAGCGCTCCTGGCACTGGTTTCAAATCTTGCGGTTTGCTCACGGAAACTTATTTTTAAAATAAGTTTGTGTTCAAATTTCTTCAAAGTTTCTACATAGAGGGCTTATTTTGAAGCATAAATATATGCTACTTACAATGATTTAATCCCGAAGCCTTCATTCTGAAAAGTCAACTTCCGCAACCCTTGCTAAAGTGCTAAACTGTGCTATGAGGAAGTCCGAAGGTATCCTGTTTCTCTGTAAGTTTTCACTTAAATTTCTCCATATGAGCTCGTTTTAAAGCGTAAAATATACCTTGCTGGTGCTATATTAACTGCTCAAGCTTCTCTCTGAAAGCTGCATCCCTAGACCTTTGCAAGTTTAGGAGGAGGTATGCCCTTTTTCAGTGAGTTGTGGTTCAAATATAATCATTGAGGACCATTTATAAAGCGCAGCTGTATATTTTTAATGTGGATTTCATGCACTGACATTTAATTTACATACCCAATCTTCAGACCACTTACGAGTTGCACTAGGTACCATTATCAAATAAGAGAGGTAAACATTTTCTTGGTGAGAATATCACTCAATGGTTTTGTCAAGGACTTGTTTTATACATTAGACTCTATGTATACTTATTGTTATATTTAAGATTACATGCAAGTTACAAGTGACATAAAGCAGTATAAGTATGTATTAGAATGTACAATGCTCCAGCCAGGATTTTACACCTCCCAGTTCAGGAGGATTGACTACTTATCAGCAATTTCGCGCGAGGAATTAAGTGCACGCATGAACAATCTAAGTAATCTAATTCAAGGCTGACGGCATCATTCCGATTTTAGCTTATCTCGGACAAAAGCGGCGATGTCAGCAGATATACATCATCAATCAAGTCCTAAGGTACTTAGGCATCCACAGACGTGGGATATGGGCCAAAAAATAGACTAATTTTTCATTGTAAATTGATTGATGTGATCGAAAATGTCATTAATGTACATCCTCTACAGCTGATTGCGAAATCGTAGCACAGTTTTGCAGAAACACTCTTTACGGATGGTGTAAACAAATTTGCTCCACTTGCTGTTATCCATTCAAAATAATTCTCTACATTCTCAAATTTTACAATGGCAACTATTGATTCATTGATCCTGCTGAAAAAAAAGCTATCTTCACTCTTTTGCTAACCTGTGAATTGCATGTTCACCCATCTACGGTCAGAGTCTTGAGTCCTGTCATAGTGATCTGGTGTCGTCAAGGAGGCTTTGAAAACTGCCAGGTGACCGTGTGGGAGAAGAAGGTGGAGCCAATTTCGTCATTTTTATTTGTGCTGTAAACACCATCAGTAAACAGCATTTCTGCAAAACTGTGCTACAATTTCGCAATCAGCTGTAATGTTTGATGTGCCTGCTTTTCTACTGATTGTTCTATGTTGAACGTTGGATGTTGCAAAAAAAGGATTATCTATCTTTAATACAATGTCTCTTATATTATACTTGAGCAATCAAGATATTACAAGCATATTATAATGAAGGATAAGCCTCTTTTGATGGACTAGCTGTGCCTCAACTCTGAAGGGTACTCAACTTGTATTCACCAGCATGGAGTAGCTTGTAAGTCTCTTTTGATTGTCCAGTCGCTGTCTGTTGACTGTCTTTTACACATACAATGCGACATATTATAAATTACCAGGCACTTAATTTGATGTTCCTCAATTGGGATGCCGACGTGTGATGCACCTTTCAGTTTTACTACATATATTGGTCAAAAGAGTCATTTGATAATCCATAAGGCAGACAACATTTGGACAACCAGGAGACAGTGTACAATTAGTCAACAGACAACACATAATATCATTAATTTTTGCATTTGGTTGAAGCAATAATAATATATTTGGAGATGTAGGATGGTTAACAGATGGTACAGTGAACCAACAGCAAACAGTGAAGTGAACGTTCAACAAATGTAACCTGAACGTGGAACCGATTACCCCAATCACATCTCTCCTTTTTCCAATGAAAAATGATGTCATACGCAAGACACAGGCAAGACCTCTCGCAATACATACTGTAAGTATGTTCTCTAAGGCCTCCTATACAAAGCGCGCGCAATAACCCCTACGCTATGTGCCTATAACATCAATCTGTACTGTTGAAAGGATCTGACACTTACAATAGTGACATCATTGATCAGCTCAACATGAGTCTATCGTCCTGTTAATACTCCTTGAAACACCTTTGTAGCTGCACTACATAAGGCAACAGCACTGTCTTTGTATTTGCTCAATAAGCATACTAGATGGCCATTCACCAGTTCTATAAATATGATACGTACACTTATGAAGCATATGAACTGTTCAATACAATAGTAGTCA
Organism: Gymnopus androsaceus JB14; assembly: GCA_009733575.1. Taxonomy (NCBI): domain Eukaryota; kingdom Fungi; phylum Basidiomycota; class Agaricomycetes; order Agaricales; family Omphalotaceae; genus Gymnopus; species Gymnopus androsaceus. Next base: position 3,040 of record ML769941.1, read on the forward strand.
AATGTAGTCATGATTACTCAATCTTACATTGTACTTACATGCTGTTGAACCATTATGATTGTACCCTATGCCCTAAGCCACCTTACTATGATATTGTATAGTTGTAGTCGTACTTAGTATAAATACTGTAGGTACTTACCGTACTCCTTAGCACACTCAGTTGTACTACTACTTGTCTATACAAGAACTCTTCGCTCTCCAACTAGTCCTCCAGACCAGTCTACAAGCAACATATCCAGGTTAGTATTGCATCTCACCATTTGTTGATCATATGTCTGCTTCAACAGGTTATGGGCCCCAGATTTGCTTGACAAAGGTTGTTACACCATTGCGTCTTTGACAAATGGTTGATCGTGTTAATGAACTTATCTGGACCCACCTAGTAGACATTAGGCATGATGATAAGTGGCTTTGGGTTTGGGTGTAAATGGTAATCAGTGATTCACTTTGTTCCCTCCTTTCTGGAAGAGCCTAAAATATATAAGGCTTCTTCAATTGAACTAACTATTACCTACATGTATATAGGTACACAGGCACTGTTGAACAAACTTTTGGCAATTCCAATTCATTTTGGGTTGTTTGCAGGCCGATTCCTGCTCCCAGGTAGACTTCTGCCGCTATGTGAATAATCAAAAGCATATGTGCATAGACTGGGCAATTGCAAACACATGAGAGTTTCTTGGCCTCCTACTGTAGTATTCCCCCATATTGCCTTAAGTCCCTTAAAACACCTATTAGGTCTAAATACTCACTTTCTGAACCTTGAATCTTAATTGATTCTACTGGTAAAGAAAACACGAGTCATGATGATTCAAACAGTTTTCTCTTGGCATATGGTTTTTGTATATAGTTTTGGTTCAAACTGCTGATGTGGGATGTGTATGACCCAATCAGAGATGGAAAAATGGATGGATATAAACAAACTGCAATCACACCACAACAAAGTCTAAATGGGTAATCACCAAAGTCAAGTGAATCTGAGATTCATAATCTTGGACATGTCAAACATCTTGATTGTTACTGACAAGTTCATATCCAGAATCACAATGTCTTCCACCTCTGCAATCAATGCTGTTCCCCTCTTCGATGGTTTCAACTACAATGATTGGTTGTCTGGAATGAAGGCTTACCTTCAAGTCCAAAAGCTTTTCGGACCCGCCTCTGGCACTAAGGTTAAGCCCTCTCCTATTGGAAATCCTGTTTCCAACCAGGATGCTATTGACACTTGGGAAGAGAACAATGGCGCTGCCATAGGTGCTATTTCTCTTTGCCTGCCTAACCACATTAGGCAAACGGCAGTCAAGGCTACCACTATGGAAACATGGCAACACCTTAAGACCACTTATGGTACTCCTGGTACTGCTGGACTCTTTGGAATCTTTTGAGAGGCCACTGGTTTTGAGATCACTGAGAACTCCAATCTGGCTATGCCGATCGCATCTTTAACTTCAATCTTTGGTCACCTCTAGAGATGGGCACGAATAGCAAATATTGGTGAATATTCGTGCAATTTTTATATTCGTGACTCATGAATAGAGTAACATTTTTCATGAATATATTCATGGCACGAGTACTTACTCGAGTGCCAATAACAAAATCAAATCAAGAATATTTTAGGTATTTTATTCATGAATATTCGCGAATATTTGTGACTAAAATTGTTTGAAACAATGCGCGCAGCAAGGGATTGAACTCTCATGCACTGTTACCATTTCAGAATGAAATTTCATAATTACACCATGTACCGATAACCACTGCACCAAGTAATAATAGTTATGAGGGTATTGACATGGGATAAGTATGAGGCTCAGCATAACTGAGCTGTTAAGACAACTGACACGTCACAACTCACAAAAACTTATTTCAGCACAAAACATGGACCACACTGAGGCAACTGTAAGCCATCATGCTTATTTTCTTGAAATTGTGCTCACCTTTATATCAGACTTCTATCCATCTTGTTAGTAGTGAAAATGCGGAGTCCACCACAGTGACCAGGATGCTTGAAGGTACTGGAATTGCATGCAGGATGCACGGTCAGTTGGCAAGAACCTATCGCAGGTCAGTATCTTTAACTTCTGTGTAAATTCAGAGACTTACCTTACTCCCATAGGAAATGCTGTCTTGCTCACATAATTTCCAACTTCATTAACAACCTTCTTAAACAATGAACGACCTAACGGTCATTCCAAAATCATTATAAAAAGTCTGTTTTGATTGTCATGACACAATGAAGTCCATACAGACTGCGCTGATGGAGAGAATCATTACTCGATCCAAACCCAAGATCCCCACCATCCAGCATACCCGGAATAGCACCCATGACTTTCAGGTTACATTCCTCGCACAAAGAAGCATCCAACTCGTTAGCAAGTTCCTCATGCTCATGCTCATCTGGCTTGACCTCATAGAGATATTGGTCTGCCATTAGAAGCTCTTGAGTGAAAGAGACCCGGAAGATTTCATAGAAAACATCATGTGCTACATTGTCAGGAATCCTACCAGGCATTTTTTGGCCATTCCATGTCGCAACCACAGATCTGATGTTGGAAAGATCAATATTCTGTTGTAAACAATCAGTAAGTAGCTTGGTTGAGAGACTAGACCACTTACGAAGCTGCTAGTCTGGTCTTCATTAACCTTGCGCAGTTCCTTTGCCATTACATGTCAGTTATGCGCTGCCCTCGAATCATTGCGTGTACCACCATGAACTGTCAAACCAAGTAATGCTTGCCATTGATTTGTTCCCTGTACTGAACCAATCGCCCCATGCTTGGTGATTCAATGCATGAGGGCCACCCAAAGCTTGAGATACATCCGCAGGTATTCCTGCATTGTATCATCCTTCTGCGTGACAAACAGAGCAGGTTCAGGTAATACATAGCCACGCAGAACACCTGGACGTGCAGGTTGCGCATGATTGAAGTCACGGCCGACAAGTGTGCTTGCCTCAGCCCAAGCACAAATTGCGTGAGGAAGTAGCGGTGACACAGGATCCTTAAACTTATTGCGAGGTTCAACTTTGTTCGATTTCGGATCTGAAAATGGATTAGTATAGAGAATCATTAAGAAAAAAAACATACTTACATGGTGCTGGACAAGACACATGGGACAAACCTGATTGATTTACTGACAACATGGAAGGTGATGATAATGAGGAAGGCAATGATGAAGAAGAAACCATTGATGATAGAGGAGCAGGAGCAATTTGTCTTGCAAGTGCACTGCTCTCAGCGTGGTTAAACAAGACACCAGCAACAGCAGGATCAGGCCCCAGACCGAGGATGGAAATGCCTGACTCCAACTGTACCTTCCCATAGCTTTGTACCGAGAGAGATCATTGAGTAAACTGGAGTAGAGAATCGGGCGCAACGGGGTAGAATCATCAAAACTGTATTGCGGTGGTAGTGTACGAATTGGGATTGGGTTGGTCTCAGTGGACCAACACCCCACCAGAAGCAAATCATTGAGGTGGCATAGTTTGCGGAAGAACCACACCAGTATACCAGCCTAAAATAAAATATCAGTGATTGAACTGGTAAGTGAATATTAATACTACATACCTGGTAGAGCTTCTGAGCTACAGCCGGTTGCTCAGTCAAAGCACCAATGACATCCCGCAATGCATGAACTACAAACGGCTGAGTATCCCAGGTCGGCCCCACTGAAGTCACCCAAGTCTGAAGAGCTTCGAGCTCCAGAGCACAACGCTGCGCACAAACCAAGCAATGAATCACCTCATCCCGTAACATTGGAGTTCTGAGGCGATTCAGGAGAAAACGGATCCAATTCCAAGTCTGAAGAGCTTCGAGCTCCAGAGCACAATGCTGCGCACAAACCAAGCAATGAATCACCTCATCCCGTAACATTGGAGTTCTGAGGCGATTCAGGAGAAAACGGATCCAATTCTTGTAATCCTTCATCCTCGAGCTATGGAAAGAGGAGATGGATCTCTCAGACGGCGGCAGCTGGGAAAACGATGTTGAGAGATTGTGAAAGTGCGTCTCCAAGGCACAAACAGAGTCCTCTGGAATGAGACCAAGAGGATTTTGTGATGGCCTGTGGCCGTTGATGGGCTCAAATGCAGATTCAGATGGGACAGTCCAAGGTGCAGTATTTGTGGCATTCAATGTGTATGGATATGGGATAAGGCAAAGGTACGCGGTTTGCTCGTTGAATGGTTGAGCTACCAGGCAGGGATCATGCTCACCAAATGAAGCTGCTGCCACATACGAATTTGCTGATTGCCTAAAAGCGGGTGCGAGAGTGTTTTCATGTTTGGGGAGGTGACGAACACATTGTGAGCGGGATACTTGCAGCTGACGAGCCCTTTGTATGACTTCATTTGTAGATCAACCTATTGTATTCAGAACAATTAGTAAAGCTGTCTGAAACCATTCAATGTGCACTTGACATCAAAACACATTTGACTGGCACTGAAAACATGTTCTTTATCTTATCTGTTGTCCAGCATTTGATGTCAAGTGCACAAAAACATGAGACTCACCAGAGAATATAGCAGCACCAATACAAAGAGCACGAGAGATACTACACGCTGAATCGAATTCAAGTGAGGACAATGCAAGACTTGCAAACACGGAGTTACGCGAACAGAAACGGATACAAGCACAAAAGCTATGTATTGGTAAGGCAATAGGAGCACTGAGCTACCTATTTTTTGAATAGTTGCATTGGGTTTTTGAATGATGGGCGGGAGGAGCAGTGGGAGGAGCAGGAAAGACTGAAAGATGATGGCAGTTGGTGGTTGTTTGGCAAACTTGAACTTTAATCAAACTCAAACCTTATTGATCAATTACGTGTGCATGGGCGCCTCGGCTAGCCGCCCACTGACTAAATTCAAGATCGAACAAACAAACTGTGCTGCCCTCTTTCTTCCTGCTCACCACCACAGCCTGCCCGACAACCAAGCCCACCTGAATCCATTTCGGTGGTGCTTAGTAGCCTGATTTCATATTGGCTACTCATTTTGAACGACATAACTTTGAGTTTGTCGGGCATTCTGTACCTTGGTGTCCCCGTAACTTCGTGTTTGGGGCAGTAGGATTCTTGAGTTCTTGACTCGTCTACTCAGTCAGTGCGCCAGTACGTCCTAAAATCATCCACTCTTTCTTATGTTGATACATTTCTTTTCAGCAATTTCACTGGTAGTTTCTGCGATGCAGTAAGTTTTCATTTTTCATTTTTCTATTCCCTTTCTGACCATACATTTTGACTGTATCTTCAACATAACTTCGCATTTGTTGCTTCCTATCATCGTATAACTACGCGTTCACGGTAGTACCCTCGTCATTGCCGTTGATATGCCGATTTTTCGGCTAAAGCTGAAACTGTACAGAATTGATAATCCTAGATTCTGTATTATACTCAATATGGTTATACCGAGAACTATAGTGAGCCCGAGCTGATAGTTGAAGTCTATTGAGAGTCTATTGTACTCTAGAGATTGCAGAGTGATGGTACACGTTAATGGTATCTCACTTAACTTTGTGAATGCATCTCGTTCCAAGTCCTATGCATTGTATGGTGTAGCAAGTCAAGCTCGGCGGATACCGAGTTGATGAGCAAGGCTATTCCGAGCCCACATATAATTATTACTAGGCTAGACAATCAAAAGACATACCCGAGGGATTGAAGTTTCCGAGGCAGCACTTGGTGCAGCCCAACGAGTTGGTTATACAAAATTTACAATGTTACTCTGCCGAGATGAAAACTCTTGACCAGATGAAAGCTTGCCTAGGCAATCTCGTCGCAGAATGTCCGGTAACTCCGGCCCGGAGCTGCCGCGATGAAGGGAAACACTCCCGCGATGTCATAAGTCTCTTGACCGAGATGATAAAAGCAACATGGATGACAGAATCATCTAGGCGAGCTAAACTCTCCAAGACCAAATGTTGTACTAGCTGGATGCCCGAGGCTCCATTAGGACTCCGAGGCAAGTGTAATGGATGGGGTATTTTTGGGTTGCGCATTGCTAGAGGGTGCCGAGGTATACCTGCCGCGGCATCACCAACGCGGCCACCTGATCAACCTCATCGCAATCACTCTTAGAGCAAGGAATGACTAGGAATAATTCCTGTCCGAGCTTCAGTGTTGTTCCGAGACCCATGTGCTACAAGGCATCTAGGCTTGAGTCCACACGGAACTAGGCATAATGTCTAGCTCGCTATTGGCAAGGCAAAAATGGATATACTTCCGAGGGCTGTTCATGGAATGTTTCGAACACCATAGAACTTCACCGAGTCATAAATTTGGAGGACCTGCACAGTTTCCGAGGCAAAAGAAAGTGACTCGAGTTCATCTAGGACCAAATTCCAAGCATTGCCATTCCGAGTTATGAATTTCCCAAGATTAGGTGTGCCGAGATGATTTATTGAGGAAGATTATTTATTATTTTACATTTATGGACATGTCTCGATCTCTTTCATATTATTTCTTTGTTTTAGTATTTTTCCGAGATGTACCAGTATATAAGGGTAGCTACATTCTACGTGGCAATCCAAGTTAGACTTGATACCTGAAACGCATTTCTATCTTAGGACCTGTAGTGATTCGTACACGCTCAGACGCGTCTGCATCGTCCTCTACAACCTTTGAAACGGGTGGCCTTCTTGTAACCTCGATAATACTGAGGCTGTTCATTCTACTTCCCGGCTATTAAGTCGAGCATTCCTGGTTTTCATCTCAAAGAGAGGTCACATCAGTCTTAGGACCGCAGGTGGAGCCTAACGTGCACACCTCGACGAGCCCGTTGTTGATTAGGAAAGGTCTTGGACCCAACTGTCGGCTTGGTCTAGTTTTAGGGAGGAAGCTTCTCGGAGTGTTACCTAGCTTTACCAACAGATTCTACCCCTTGCCCGCTCTTCGCTGAGTGTGTTAAAAACGCCTACTCGAGTGACTTGCGCGGCGGTCGTATAAGCTTGTTAGGTAACTCGCGGGAATCCCTGAGAGTTGGAGTATCATTGCGCGGCGACGTAAAGGCTCCCGAGATACGCAAAGTCGTTTGTTGAGTCGGCGTACTTGACCCGTGCTTTGGTGTTTGCTTTTCCCCTCGATTAGTTCAGCGCGTCGTCGTACGTTAGTTGGCTTTTCAAAACCTCCCTCCAAATATAAAACCTTGTTCATTGCGCACTATCTGTGTCAACTGTCAAGTGCTTTTCTCTTCGAATCAATTAGTAGTCGAGGGAACCTTTGACAACCTCCTTCCTCGCATTAAATTAAACCTTTTGGATTATATCTGATTGGGGTGATTGTTGTTTGGTTGGTTTTCATACCCAGCACATATCTAACTCATCAATGGCACAGAGAATCTCACACAGCTCACCAAAGACAAGCAAGTCCCTCGGAAGTTCATGAAGGGTGAATTTTGATTTCAACTTGTTGAGTGGGTTACTCGTCGCCACCAACCTGACAAAATTGTTGAGGACAATGAGCTCATTCAGGTTTTCACTTACCTGAACCCCAAGGCCAAACCTCCCTCCTGCTGCACAATTCGCCGTGACATTGACACCGTTTACACAATGACATGCAACAAAGTGAAGAAGCTATTTGCTGCTCACATGGGCCGTTTCAATGCGATCTATGATTGCTGAACTGCGGGGAATGGCCATGAGTTCTTTGCCACCATGGTTTTGTTCATCCACCAGGGCAAGCTCTACGTGGTAGCTTTGGACTTGACGGAGATGACTGTTGCTCATACCGGCGAGAATCTGGCTCAGGCGTCCTATCATGTTCTTGAAGATTTCAGCATTGCTGAACGCATGTTGGCCCACACTGCTGACAATGCAACTAACAACGACAGCATGCTTGATTGTCTTGAAGTGTGGTACGGAGAAGATTCCTTGGCTGGGCGCCAGACTCAAGTACGCTGTTTTGCACATATTTTGAATCTTGTCTACATGGTACGTCTGTTTTGTATTGTTTCTGCTGCTACTCTGATGTTGACAACTTTCATTTAGGCACTTTGTCAACAATTTGAGCTGTTGCTGAGGAACAAGCCAAAACCAAAAGATCCTACTCCTCTTAGCTTGGCTGTCAATGCCCCAGATGTGGATGAGTGGGAGGATGACCCCGAGGAGGACAAGCTGGATGAGGTGGAGGTGGAAACCCTCCAAGCTGCAGAGACTCTTCTCCAGAAGAAGAACACTGAGCTTGAACTTCTTTGGGCTCAGTCTGCTTGAGTCCCGCTTGGAGACATCCCTGTTGAGCAAGAGTTGTTGGGTCACTCTGCCATGCAGAAGATCATCAAAATCAGACAACATTGTGTCCGGAAGGGCCCTCTACAGAAGAAGCTAGTGTATTACTGTGGGCTTAAGAATATCCCAGTGCTCAAGATGGTCAAGTGTGCTCCAACACATTGGAACACTATGTACAATGTTGTTGACCATGCGCTCAAACTTTGAAAAGCTCTTGATGCAATCACCAAGTTACCAGAGTACAATACTGGTCACCCAACACAACGACTAAAACGTTTCTTTCTTGATGATGCAGATTGGGCCATCTTGGCAGCGTTATTACCTATTCTCAAGGTATGTTCTCATTCTTAGTACTAATGATCTTGACTCACTTTCTAATAGATACTTTATGATGCAACTAACCGCATCTCTACTTCCCAATACCCAATGCTACATGAGGTCATCCCGATGATGGACATACTCAACCGCACACTTGAAGAGTCTTTCAACAATGAGATGCTTCCTCTTGTTATTTGCCATGGTGTTCAGTGCACACTTGTTGTCTTGGATAAATATCACTCAAAGGTGGATTACTCTCTTATGTGGAAAACTGCTATGTGTGCGTTGTTATCTCTCCTCAAGAGGTTCCTTACTAAGTTACTTTGATCTAGTACTTCATCCAAAATACCATCGAAACTACTTTGAACATGAAGCATGGGAGCAGGATTGGATTGAGACAGCTGTTAGAGAGGCGCGTAATGTCTGGAACGAGCACTACTGGACATGTGCGACTGTGTCTGTCCCTTCAATCTCCCACTCCAACTCTACCAACTACTTCGCGGAAATTGATGTGCCTGTCATTGAGTCTGTCCATGACCCGTTTGATGAATTCATTGCTGGTTCTATCTCAAACAATGATCCAATTCAATATTGGACTCACATTGCCTCATCCAGCCCAAACGGTATCATGACTGCCAAACAAACCCTCGCAGAGATGGTGCTTGACTTCCTCAGTGCTTCAGCTACCAGCACTGATGTTGAGCGGCTGTTTTCGAACTCAGGTCTTATTGTTGCCAAGCGGCGTTACAACCTTACACCAAAACATATTTGCCAGAGTACAATGCTCAATAATTGGATCCAACTGGGTAATGTAGTCCCTCAGGAAGCTTGTGTTAAGAAACTAAACACCAGGTATGGTAAGAAGAAGGAGCAGGGCCGGGAAGAGGATTCAGAGGAGGATACAGGGGAGGATGAGACAGAAGAATATGGCGAGTCTGAAGTGGCTGAACAATATATTATATCTTACTTTACTATGTTCATTGATATTTCTGACTACTACTACATTCGTTTTTTGCTTACTTCAACTTAGGGCTCTTCACCGTATCCGTACCATATGGTGTACGGACAGTACGGTGTCCAACCGTACCGTACCGTAAGCCCTTCAGGAGTCCCGTATTTAGCCGTACCGTTACGGCGTAATATGGCGTATACGGTACTTGCAAGGAATTTGTGATTTCTGGAGTCTCCTACTACAGAGAGCACTTTAATAGGACTACGATTGATTAAATATTACTAAAATAAACCCTCTCGAACAATTCTTGTCCTAGACGTGTGTGACACTGGTCACTTCATGTCACATACTATCACATGTGCATACCGCAACTCTTACTCATGGTTCTTGGTCACTATAGCACTTACTAGTAAGTATTAAACACTTAGAATCTTTGATACATGTAAAATATATACTTTGCACAGTGTCTTCGTTGCAGATGGGTGCTTGAGAACACGTGACTTAAAGGTACCGTCCGTATTCTGTATACAGCCGTATTTTTCCCGTACCGTACCATGGCAAAAAATCTGGTCCGTAAATATGGAAAAATTCTCCATGCCGTATACGGTACGTACGGTGAAGAGCCCTACTTCAACTTACTATACATTCTAGAATACATTTTAATGTTAGTGTTTTTGATGATGAATACCCGAGTATTTATGCACAAATATGCACATATTCGTACTCGAGTATGTGTAAGTAAGAAATATTCTAGTATTTACTCAAATATAAATAGTGGATTTTCAACTCAAATATCCATGGCACAAGTGAAGAATATATTCGAGTACATATTCATGCCCATCTCTAGTCACCTCAACACCTCTGGTCTTACCTTGACAGAACCAGTCAAAGCCATGATTCTTCTCGCCGCACTTCCTTGTGCTTGGGATGGTTTAGCAATGACGATGTTGAGCCAATATACTGGCACAAATCTCATGCTAACTGCCATCATCCCCAAGATTCAGGATGAATACAATCATCGCCGCTCTAACGCTACATTGCTCACTTCTCGCCTTTCTACGGTGAACAAGAAGCACAATCTAAGAATGCCTGGTGGAAACAAAAGAAGCAGAAGCAAAATGCTGATGCATCTGGTTCGAACCAACAGGCTTCTTCCTCCGGTGGCAATAACGGCAACAACAATAAAGGCAATCAGAAGAAGAAAGGCAAAGGCAAAGGCAAACCACATGCTAAAGAGGCTTCCACCAACAATCCACTCCTAGTTGCTAACTTCACCTCTTTCTCTGCTACCGCCGATCCTCTTAAGGATTCAACATATTATACGTTGTTGCTTTTATTCTTATGTTATTCTCAGGTAGTTGCTTATTCACAGAAATTGCATGTAGAAAATTTATATATTCTGCCTCATCAAGAGGCTTGGAACTAAGTACAGAATCAAATAAATAAGAACTAGTTGCATGGTACAAATGTTTGTGCAAAGTGTTGTTATTTATAGTGGAAGCTCTGTTTATCTGATGCAATGAATTAGTGAATGTCTTTTTACGGAAATTAAAAGGAACTTGCCAGTAAGAAGTATGCTCATTGCCAGATCATTTCCTTGTTGTAATCATTGATTCTGGCAAAGCCATCATCTATGACAGATTAAGCCCAATCGGACGGCAACTCTTGTTCCTCAATCTTCATATTTTGGAGGAGAGGATCGAGTTTGCTTGTGTATGGGTCAATATCCATCTGCAAAAGTACCCTATTGCCTAGGGGTTTCTAAGTTAGCCTCAGGTACCCTCAGGAAACCTGGGAGATCCAGGGTGCCCAGGCTCCAAGTTGGTTACTTGATTCCGGCGCTTCACAACACTTTACTCCAAATATTGAAGATTTTGCTGATTACAAGGAATGAGAAATCCAATTCCACTTGTATCTGCTGATAAGAAATCTCATTCACATGTACTTGGTGCTGGAACAGTATATGTTCATCACAAAAATGGAACAGGTGTTACCCACACAACTAAGTTACACCTGGTGTATTACCAGCCCAATAGCCCACTTCGCCTTATTTCAATTGGTCAAATAAATCAAAATGGCTGCTATACAGTCATTAATGGAGATCGAACTCAGATATGCAAAAAGTCTAATTGTAAAATACTTATGACCTGTAAACCAACCAATATTGGTGATACACTTAACTGGCTTCACACTGATGTGTTGAATCCTGAAACACACATGGTCAATATGGTTTCTATCGATTATAACTTGTGGCATAACTGATTTGCTCATCCAGGCAATGAAATCCTCAAACATGCTCCTACTAACATTGAAGGTCTTCCTAAGATATCTATTCCTACTGAGAAACACACTTGTAAAGGTTGTGTTATTGGTAAAGAACCTCAGAAATCATACCCCTCTTCATCTAAGTGTGCCGAACATCCCCTAGAACTTGTGCACTTTGATTTGACAGAATTACTGATTCAGTTATATCATAAATACAGATATTCAGTCACATTCTGAGATGATTGTTCTTCTTACACTTACTCGGTTAAACTATGTCTTAAGTCTGAAGCTTTCCTCACTTTTAATCAATTTAAAGCATGGGCTGAAAAGCAAACCGGACATAAAATTAAAAAGATATGGATTGATCAAGGGGGAGAATTCTTATTGGATCAATTTATCAATTATCTAAAAACAGAAGGTATTGAGGTTAATAAATCTGAACCTCATGTTCATCAACAGAACGGTCATGCCAAGCGCATACATTGCACACTAATAGACAAATCAGAAGCTATGCAACACCACACTTGCTGCCCTGATTCTTGGTGGGAATTTTCATATTCCACATCTATGCATGTATACAACCGCACTCTGATCCGTTGATTGAATTGGAAGACACCTATTGAAATCTTCTTATGGAACAAACCGGATGTTTCTTATTTTAAAACATTTGGTTGTGGTGCATATGTGTTCATTCCACATGCACAGCGGAAGAATAAATTATCTCCACATTCCGAAGCAATCATTTTCATTGGCTATGACACAGGAAGCAGAGGATATATCTTCATATGTAGCAATAATGCACTATACTATAGTGCTCAAGCTTGCTTTATTGAAGATTGGTTTCCACGCTGCTGCGAATCTGACAAGAGTCATAAACCCTCCAATAAACCTAGTCCTATCATACCAAGTGATAAACCCCCAACACAACCAACTGATGATCCTGCTGATGACGGATCTTCAGATGAAAACAACCCTTTTGATCCTAGTCATATTCCATTTACTTCTCCTGATGAACCAGATCATTCTCTTGAACAGCCAGGAAATTTTGACAATGATCCGGATGATGCCAATGACATTTATACAAATGCACCCACATCTTGGCACACATCATGAGAAAATAGTCCGGAACGTCCACGTCCTCCTACTCCTCATGATAATGAAATTCCTCATGAACAGCCTCCACCGGTCCCACCTAAATCTACCTGGTATGACCCAGAAGCTATTGCTGAATGGAAAAGTAAAAATCCTGTACGCACTCGAATTGCTCCTAATTGTCCTGGTTTTATTCCTACCACACGTGAAAGTCTTTGTAAGGCTTCTGCTTGGAAAAAACAAGCTCAAAAGATCAAGAATGACACTCTTACTAGACAAAAAGTAGATTGAAATAAAAAGATTGAAGAAAAATGTCAAGTTTGTGTCAATGTTCCTAAACCAAATGAGCCTGGTACAAGTACACAACCTATCAATGATCCCGATCATCATCCATCTCCTATAGATCTTGACACTCCACCGGCATCTCCCATTTGGGAAGATGAAGATCATAATGATAGTGGTAACAATGAACCATGGTTCAAAGAGATTAATTTCTCTTGTATAGTTCAGGAAGGGGGAGTAGAATTACAGAACTTCTTACTTTCGCAATCAATTCCTTTTACTTACAAAATGGAACTTAAAAGTTTCCTTTCAAGTACACCTGACACCTGGAGTTCTACTTGGCATTATTGGCATCTTCCTGCTGATGAACAGGCAAAATGGGATCATGCATGTAAAGAACTGGACAGACTCCACAAACAAAAAGTATTTGAGGAAGTCAAAATCCCTCATGGTCATAAACCAATCAAATGTCATTTGGTCTTTAATAAAAAGAAAGACCATTGCTACAAAGCCCGACTTGTTGCTAAAGGCTTTTCACAACAATTTGGTATTGATTATAATGAGTTGTTTTCACCAGTCAAGCTATTTGAAACTGTAGAACTCTTCTTGCTTTAGCCGCTTTAGAAGACTGGGAAATCCAGGCTTTAGATGTCAAATAGGCTTATTTGTACCGCAAGCTTGATGAAGAGATCTATATGGAACAACACAAAGGTTTCATTAAGGACAAAACCAAGGTTTGGTGGTTACATCATTCATTATATGGTCTGAAACAAAGTGGCTTATCCTGGTGGAAAGAAATGAATTGATCCATGGGTAAACTGCGATTCAAGTGCACTAGTTCAGATGGCAATGTATACATCTTCAAAGAAAAAGGCAGAACTGTAATTGCCATTGTATATGTAGACAACGCTCTCTTCATGGGATCTGACAAATCCCTGGTAATGAAGAAAAAAGAACAATTCATGAAAACATGGGAATGTTGTGATCTTGGTGAACCTAAAGAGTTCCTAGGAATGCACATTAAATGAGACTGATCTTAAAAGAAGTTGATACTCGATCAACATGACTATCTCAAAAAAATCATTAAACGATTTGGGATGTCAAACTTCAAAGATGCTCACACCCCATTACCCTCTTCATGGAATCCTCGTGAAAACAATGGAAAAGTTGATCTTAAACTCCGACAGAAGTTTCAACAAGTCATTGGATCTTTATTGTATCTAATGCTTGGCACACGCCCTGACATTAATTTCGCTGTCATAAAAATGAGTCAATACTCAGCCAATCCAAGTCCGGATCACCTTAACAAAGCACTTCATATAGTATGATACTTAATGTATACTCAGAACTATGAAATAGTATTTAACGGTAGCTCCGACAAAGGATTTATGGCATACTGTGATTCAGATTGGGCCTCTGATCCAGATGACCATAAATCCCATACTGGGATGATCATACAATTGGCTGCTGCTCCAATCTGTTGGGTTTCCCATAAACAGAAAACTGTTGCACTCTCATCCACCAAAGCCAAATATATGGCATTGTCTGACTCATGTCAACAACTTGAGTGGCTTCAATCTTTATTCAATGAGATTGGAATTCCTATTCAGTCATTACCTTTATGTGGTGATAATCAAGGTTCGATCTTCCTTGCTTCTAATCCAATTCAAGAACAAAGAACGAAACACATTGATATTTGCTTCCACTATATTCGGGAAAAAATTGAAAATGGAAATGTCGAACTATTCTATGTTTGAACAGAAGATAACATTGCAGATATCCTGACAAAGAATCTTGCATTAATTAAATTCAAGAAATTGCGAGATCTTCTTGGCATTACATTTCTTTGAATAAATCTTCTATGACCATACACCAAGTCATATCAAAAACTAGAACGTGGTTCTGAGTCCTTAAAGCTTAATTCCTATCACTCCTCTTAGCAAGGGGGAGTGTTGAAAGGATCTGACACTTACAATAGTGATGTCATTGATTGACTCAACATGAGTCTATCATCCCATGGAGTATTCGGACCTCTTCAGGACCCACCTCCAGGTGCCAAAATCCTTTTCCCTATCTACGTCTTTATGCATAAACTAAACAGGGACAGTGAAATCATTGAGGAGAAATGCCGGTTGGTTGTCAACGGAGGAGCTCAGGAAGAAGGTCGAGATTATTTTCAGACCTTTGCTGCTGTCATGCATTTCGAGTCCCTCCACATTCTTCTAGCTCTCTGGGACACACTTGTGTATTATATCTGGCAGATCAACTTTGCATCCTCCTATCTCAATGCTGATCTTGAGGAGGAGCTATATGCTTGGCCTCCTGAAGGTTACGATGGGCATAGGACTGGGAAAGGGATGCGGATTAAGAAGTCTATCTATGGAATGATGCAAGTGGGTAGAAACTGGTGGGAAATGCTGGACGCATCGTATCTGGAGATGGGGTACAAAAGGTCTTGGCAGGTATATCAGTGTGTCAGGAGTAGGGTCTCAATGACAGGGGAGACAATGACCGGAACCTATATGGATGATATGTTAGGCAGTTCATTGAGTGTCAAGGAGATGGATCAGGCAAAAAAAAGAAATTGGTGAGAAATACCGTATTAAAGAGACCAAGGACATGCAGGTAGCTCTTAGAATATACCTAACCCATGATAGGGAAGCAGGTATAGTCACCTTATCCATGGAACTGTACCTCGAGCGCCTGTTGGCAAAGCACAATTTATTGGAACTCAAACCAAAATCCACTCCTTTCCCCCCTGGACTTGTCCTCTCTGCTTCCCAATCACCTCAAACTGAGGAAGAGCACACTTTCATGCTTGATAAGCCTTATTGAGAGATTGTGGGAGCACTCCTCTTTTCCGCCGCCGCTAGCAGACCCAACATTGCCCATGCTACCAACACTCTTAGCTGTTTTGTTGCAGGCACCAAGGGATATTCAATTGTTTATTTGAGAGATGCCCCCGAAGGTGTTGCTCCAGTTACATTCGTTGATGCTAATTTTGCTGTGTGTGTAGACTCTCATCGATCTACTTCAGGTATCCTAACCTTGATGGTAGGGGGAGCAATGTTCTGGCAATTGAAGCACAGGATGTAGTGGCACTCTCAACAACGGAGGCCAAGTACATGGCTCTAGCAAAGGGAGCTCAACAAGCTCATTGGGTGCATAATTTCCTCTCAGAAGTCGGTCATGCTGGACCTTTGCCGTCAAATCTCAAAGTGGACAACAAAAGCGCAATCACGATATCAGAGAACCCAAAATTCCACTCTCGCATCAAGCATATTGACATTTGATTTCACTATCTCCATGATGCTGTTAGGTCAGAGGAGCTGAAGGTTGACTATATCCCTTCCGAGGACAAACCTGTGGACATTCTTACAAAATCCCTTGGAACTACTCTTCATTGTCGACAAGTAGAATTGCTTAGGATGGTTGACGGAACCCCAGACAAGGCTAGGGGAGTGTTGGACGAGGCCAAAGCATAAAGTCTCGAGTAAGCCTTGCCTGGGGATTCCTACTTCCGGGTGTTCTCTATTTTTCCTATCTCTCATATTTGTAAATGTTCCTGATTCCAATACATTCATACACATTTTACTTCTCAGAAACTTGATTTAAATTCTAGATATGTTCATCCGTTATCAAGATTAGTCTTGGACATTCTTATTTATACTTTACTTGTTACTTCATCACCCTTAGTTTTCTGACACTATATTGTGTCCAATCTGAGGGTGAGTTACTTGTTTATTTATTGTCCTGATTAGACATACTGATTACATTGTTATAGTTTAGATTACTTACGCATCTAACAGGTACTTAACCGATTTTTCTGACACTATATTGTGTCCGATCTGAGATTTAGATTGCTTACGCATCTAACATAAATAATGTTGGACAATCCTTACATGTTTAGAGAAAACTAATACTTTTGTAGGTACATGACCCTTTAGCATCCCGGGTTTTTTGGCCATTTTAAAAGTTCACCACCTCTAAAGCGGGCACATCAAAATAAATTTGGAAAAAATTCAAGGCATTATTATGGATACTCTAGTTTTGGGCTATGTACAAAAATGTTCAAAAAAGGTATATATTTTACTCAGTAATGGCCAACTTTCCTTAATCATTTCACTTCCCGGTTTGCCACTGTAATTAATTATAGCAAAAAAATGGCAAGCATCAAAGAAGAATAGATTTTTTTTGGAGGCAAAATTATTATTAAAAAATCTGAATTAAAATGGGAACAATATCCAAGCAATATCCAAGGATTAATTTCAAGGGAGGGGCCATCTTCCAGATGAACACTGTCTTTGTACATATGAGTATACTGAATAACTTCAATCATGTACTCCTCAATCAGATTTCCAGACCAGTAAGAACATGGTAATAAATTGATTATGGCAAAGAAATTGCAAGTATCAAAGAAGAAGTTTTTTTTTTTCAAAGCAAAATAATCCAAATTAAAATAGGAGCAAAATCAGAGGACATTAGAGGCAAGGCCTGAACTCCGTGGCCTTGAAATCTTTATTTTTAGTCAACATTTGGGACTGAATTAATTCCAAGGGAGGGGTCATCTTCCAGATGAAAACTGTGCTCATATGTGTTTCCTGTTTGAATCAGGAGGACAAGAGCAACTGGATTCAGGGCCTATAGATCAGAGAAAAACAGATCAGATAATCCGAACTCAAGAGTGTTGAAACCTGATATTATAATAGGATTAAACTTACAGCACTGAAATTATACAGATCTACAAGAAAGAAATTGACACCATTGATTTCGAGTGAAATATCATGAATGTCAAGTGCTTGAATAATAATATTTGCCAGCTTTTCAAAGAAAGAACTTGTATTTTTATTGGACTTGAGAATGAGAAGACCACAGACCTGTACCACACCAAAAATTGCACCAGACTCAACCATAAGTAGAAGAATTGTTTGCACTTGTGTTTTCTTGTTGCGCAATATTGCATGGGTTGATTGATAATGTGTCCTAAAACAAGACAGGTAATAAGCATTTTGGAAGTCAATGCCATTAGGTGCCCCAGTGCCCACCATGCCCGATAAGCTATCAGGAGTGTTGCCACAATATTTACTGTCAAATTGAGCACAACACTGAGCCAATCCAAGGTTTCAGTACTCTTGGTGGGGACCAAATTGATAATATCTTGAGTGTCAACAGCAGAATCAGCAATGGCGATGGCTAGGTATGATTTTATGTCAGTATTTACGCCCAAGAACAGTAGAGAAACAAGATGACATATGTCCAACAGCAGGATAATTGATAGTATCCATTTAATCAGCCTATTTTCTGCCCACAGTGCCCATGCTCTCCAAATAATAGCTGTATCAGCAATTAGGTACTGCATATGGGTTAAAATATCAGTCTGCATGGCCAAGTTGAAGTATTTGTGCAAAACTTACAATGAAATTTGCAGTCCATTGTTGTAAAACACTTGTTGCAATGGATTTCAGGTTGGCAGCCATTTCCTGTGCAATGAAACCACCTGAGAGTGGCACCATGAAGCTAAACTTGACAAGCAACAAATTGAATCCAATTTCTGCACAAGTGTAAGAAACCATCATCACAAATCCTGCCAGAAGGAGCACCACCAATCCTCTGTGTGCCCATCCATTGCTTTCCTTCCGCCTACAGTGTGTGTTCAGATTTCTAGGTGTTATTATAACAGAATATGGGACATAGCAATTAACCCACAAGACGATATTTATGCAAACAATGTAAGCTAGTATATAGACTCCTGGAAGTGTTCAATAAGTGTCCTTCTCACCACTTTTGTAAACATTACTTACCAAAGACTCCACTCATGAATATCAGGACAGAAATATTTAGAAAGAATACAGCCCCAGCAGCTGCAATTCTTTCTGACTCTTCAGGTGTCATTGTAGATGTTGTACTAAGTGATATGATGGGTATTACAGTGACTTCTACATAGGACAGGCTTTATATCAGTAATTTTTCAAGAATCTAGATGCAGATTCCATCAGCAAAACATGGGTGACTGCTACAGCAACCACAGTGATCCACACTGATCCACATCAGCCACAGAGCGTACAGCTCTGTGGCTGTTGTGGATTGCTGTAAGCTGCCCATTCTGACACCTGTCAGTCCCAACTGATGGATACCGTGTCAGGAACATTGGATGCTTTTCAATGAGTGCACAATGCGATTCTGACAAGTTTGACTTCTCTTCCTCCCCACCAGTGAGCTCGAACTGACTCTGACATTAAGTTCTCCTCTCCAAATCCACACTTTTTAAGGTACTTAATATTTCTTTCACCTTGGTGATCTGCAACAAAGTACTTCCTAAATAGACATTGGGGTACATTGTAAAAAGCTCCATATTGATTGACCAGCTTGGCCGGCTTGCCAGGTTGTCCACAAGCTGCCCTGTACGTACTATAAATGTATACACAGTGTACATATAGTTTTGTATAGTAGTTTGTATAGTTTTGTACTTTACATAATGTATATGGTAACCGGGTTGCGAAGAAAAGTGAAATAAATTGCGGCTTGTCAATTGACCTGCTTTTTGGGGTTGAACAAGCCGAAACAAGCTGAAAAAAGCCGGTCAATCAATACACGGCTAGCTACGATGACTAGCGGCTACTAGTAATTAGTCAGTTAGAGTATCATGTTGTGGACAAGTGGAGGCGCAGCATTCGGAACTGTGAGGCTCGGATCAGGTATGGGATAAGAAGTGATATTGAGTGGGAGGGATACTTATAACTACTTGGCCCTTGTAGTAGGCATTATATACTCTGCAGTAAGTACCTGTAAGTGTCTGTAAGATCTGGTAAGTACTGATAGCTGAGTAAGTAACGTGTATCATGCTTGGGAGTGTAAGTACCGGATTGCATTGGCATAATTGATGCACCAGTCAAAGCATCATCTATAACACCCCCTAAATCCGGGACTTTTACGCTACACCAATAGGGATTTGTGGCACAGCAAATATTTCGTCAGCTTTCTCGCGTGGAGCCCCGCCAAAACTATGACGAAATTTTCGCCGTGCCACAACTCCCTAATGTGCTTGTAAATACTCCCCCTGAACTGAGGCAGAGGAAAAATAACAAGAGAAATATCTAAAGTGAGAAGTGAGAGAGAAATACCTAAATATATGCTAACACATAGCATGGTGGAGCACATCCGCAAGAGAATAACATCAATAAATGCAGGAGTACCCAACTTCAACTGCACATAAAAATGTCTGAGTCTCTTTGAAGACCTTTCCTTCCGACAGGTTTGTAGATTAGTTACAGTAACATGAATGAGTAATGCAGCACTGGAGTGTGGCGCTGTGGAACAGAATCCAGAAAGCGCCGGGTGGCGCCAATGACTTACTTTCTGGTCATAGTAATGAGCACCAGTGTTCTACCAAAGGCCTTATGTTAAGGCTTCAGGATTTTCTTCAAATCCCTTAAGGCCTTAACAAAGGCTTAAGTGGCTGTGTACCAAGCTAAAAGTGAAGTATATTCAATAAAGTCTCATTTTTCTACCTTTTACTTGATATTTTCAATCTCATTATTTCCTGTGGCACTGGCCTGACATGAGCAGTTTAAAATAAATAAAAAATGAACCTAAGGCTTAATTAAGCCTTGAATGGTCTTAAGCCCTAAAGATTTTGAGATTGTTATTTAAGGGTTTGTGGTAGAACACTGGAGCGTTGTCAGAAGATAGAGTAGTTCTGTCATCATCGGGCTTCAAAGTTGAATGATGTAGCCTGAAGTAGTAGTACACTACACTGCAGTCATTGAAATATGATGAACACTCGCACTAGGGACAGGATGGATAGATACTATAGATAGATAAATAGATAGTGATCGTATTCCGCACATCAGGCCCCTTCAGGGGCCTATGTCGTGATGCGGTAGGCTCTACATACATACATGTGCTTGTGTGCTACTACTGGTAGCTAAGAGAATATAACTAAGTGAATGGGCCGAGCTCCAAAAACACCGCAGACGGGTCCCCCATGCGGGCCAGACCCGGATTCGGCCGGACTGTTTTTGTCGGTAGCTCGGGAGGACTGTTGTGAAGAGGGAGAGCGTGGAGTATCCTTGTATGCCTCGACTTCGGGAAGTCCTTACACAACCTGATTGGAATGGCGCAGCTACAATTGATGATCAAATCTAGAAGCCAAATGGAGTAAGGATCATTGATCCATAGAGACAATTTCTTATCACCTTCCATTTTTGCAGTATCATTCCTTCGTCTTGGTCCTTCGGGTTGCATTCCCATTGCACATCCTCCCTTTTAGGCCTCAACACTCAGCATTCAGCGCCTTATTTGCACGACTCGGACTGCGCCTGGGAAGAATCGCGGAGACATTCATTGGAACGAGGCTTGAACTTGGCATTTAGGAACTCGGGGTTTGTTTTTGGATTGCGATGATACAGAGGAGATTGAGTGGGGTGGTGGCAAAGTAGGAGCTGCGGGTGTAGGTGAAGGCACATAAGGAGAGGGAGATTTCAATGGTACTTATGATGGCGCAGAATCGTGATACGTATCCAACACGCATCCAATGATCCAACCCTCCATCTTCTAAACCCAAACTCCAATTCTCCGCTGTATCTGACACCCATTCCTTCACACAATCATTGTCAATCAGAGCTTGATACTTGGAACACATATCGATATGCCATCACTCCTCAATCCCGCTTTTATCTTCAGAAGGCTAGTCCCTGGCTCCCAGCTCCATCTTCAAACTTAGTCGAAACCACACCCCCTTAGAGACACAGGAATGACAGTAATAAGTATATGTAGTACCCGAATAAAGACAAGTTCTAACATATGAGCGCACGCCATCAGAGATGACGTCGACGTGGGCCGTGACGAGACTCTGGACTCGGAACTTTCGTAACATCAGTTTTTACAGCGCTTTCCGTACTGTATAAGTACCTTGGCATCAACACTTTTTTTAATTTGAATGAAAAATTATTTTGTAAGCCACGGTCCATAACGGTCCGTCGCAAGCACTCAGTAAGCGCGCTGTTTATCTCAAGCTAGCCTCGAAATTTGACATACAAAAGACAGTCTTTTGCAAATAATTGCAAAAAGGAATGAAGAAGCGCATCAGGAATGAATTGGGAGTGAATCATGAAGGATTCATGGATGGGTCATGCAAAAGAGGTTCTTCATAAACTGGTGGAGAGCCAGGTGGTGGAATGTATGGAGGAGTACACTTGTGTTTTGAAGTAAGAATGTATAGCAGTAAAGGCCTGCCGCGCTAGCTCAGTAGCAACGAATGTGGCTTTGGATGTGGGAGTGGCTATTTGTACCTCACTTTGCGTTGTTCACAATTCAATACTTGGGCAATGAAATGCTTTGTCCTGGTCATATTGTGAGCATTAATCCTTTAATAATTTACTGCTTTGCTGACTGATTATTCCTAGTGTGGGTTGTAAATTATTATTATTTGACAAAATCTGGAACTTATTTGCAACTCCAGGCAGAGTGTGAGCAAAGGAACTTACAGAAGCAAACCCAGAAGCAAAAAATTCTAAGGAAATTGATATATTCAGGGCAGTTTCTCTTGATTCCTTTTTTTCTACAGGTCGTATAATATGCAAGGATCATGATCTGATTTTATCAGAATTTTTGGGGGGCCTACAAATGGCGTCATAAATTAATTTTTCTTTTGCTGCCAAAACCTGCCAAAAACCCAGAAGCAAAAGTTTGGGTTAATCGGGCCTCTATTAGAGTTACGTTCCTAAATAGGAAGTAGCAGCAGTAAGTCCACACAGGACTTAGTAGTGACGATCACACAGATTGATGGGGGTGACGGTATTATTACAGGGTATAGTACCTAAGCTTATATACAGTCCTAAGTACAAACGATATATCGGGCAAGTGGCTACTGCGTGAATATGTGTGGCTACTGTCCATACGGTAAAGTGGGTACTGCGAGGAGAGAGACTGAGTGGAGTCTGCGAGACGATAACAGTGGAGTGCATGGGATGGTGATACAAACAAGTGGAGACTACAAGAAAGCGTTCCATGTATAGTTCGATAGAATATATTTACCTTTGATATTCCAACACTCCCCTTCAAACCTTTGCTAATCCCATGGATGCTGCGAAGTGTTTGGCTTTCATCGAAGGTAAGGCTTTGGTGAAGATGTCTGCCGTCATGTTTTCGGTAGGGCAGTATGTGAGACGAATTTTACCTTCCTCGATGACGTAGCAGATGAAGTGGTATCGGATATCAATGTGTTTGGTCCTAGCGTGAAAACAATCATCCTTCGCCAATGCGATGGCGGACTGATTGTCTGACATGATAGGGATCGCATGAGTAATTGGACCAAAGATTTCCGACAAAAGATTCCTAAGCCAGATCGCTTCCTTTGCCGCATGGGTCAAAGCGATATACTCGGCTTCCGTGGTGGATAAAGAAATGGTATCCTGTCGTTTCACGACCAAGATACTGCTCCGCCATTCAACATAAAAACGTACCCGAAATAGCATGTCGATCCTCTTGGGACATACCATCCGCATCCGTATAGCCTTGGACTGTCTCCTGGTTGCTCGTACTGAGCCAAAAGTCTCGAGTGTATTTGAGATAGGCATAGACACGGTGTACACCATTCCAATGAGTGATGCCGGGGATTTTGTGAAAAGCAAGCAAGGATGGAGACTGCATACGTGATGTCAGGTCTCGTAGCGACGGATAAGTACTGGAGAGCACCAAGTGCCTCTCTGTAGGGTTTGTCGCGCATAAAAGCAATATCCTCGACCGTTTTGGGTGATTGGTCTTTGTGAGGTGAATGTGGGGATCGAAGGGAATAGAGAGTGGCTTTATATCCGAGAATCCATAGCGAGAGAGTATGGCGTCAATATATGACCGCTGGGATAGGTGAATCGTCCTATTATGGAGAGATCTTCAGGATCTCGATCCCAAGTAGCCAATGGATTTCTCCGGAATCAACAACTTCGATTATAGCCCCAATATCTTTCTTCAATTTCTCCATGATGGCCAGGGTTTCGGTAACCAATGTCATGTCGTCAACATGTATGAAAATGATGGTGAAGGGATTAGTGCGATAGAAAACAGCGTGATCAAAATCAGACCGTTTAAACCCAGTTGGGTCATGATTTCCCTGAATCGCATGTACCATCGTCGACCGGCTTGTTTAAGTCCGTAAAGTGCGAGTTTAAGCCGTAAGGTTTGACCTGGTTTTACCCCTATATCAATGCCTGGAGGTGCCTTCATAAAAATGCGCTCGTTGTCGTCCAATTTCCCGTAAAGGTAAGCTGATTTCACGTCCATTTGGTGAATAATCATGCTCTTCTCAGCTCCAATGCTGAGTATAGCACGGGCTGATGCAAGTTTCGCGACAGATGCGAAGGTTTCGTCTGGGAAGTAGTCAACGTCTGGGATCTGATTAAATCCACAGTACAACAAGACGAGCTCGGTGTCCTGTAATGTGACCTCGTTCATCCTTCTTGGTCCGATAGACCCATTTGGATGTGAGAATATTGGCATCTGGAGGTGGAGTGACGATTGTATAGGTTCCACGCTCCTGGAGTCTGGAGATTTCGTCCTTCATGGCATCGTACCATTTGGAGCTGTCAGGTCGTCGCATAGCTTCTGCAACAGATAAAGGATCAGATTCGATTTCTGATGTTACCTGACCTAGAGATGCGGTAAGATGTCGCAACTCATCACTTCCTTCTCCAAGTCCTTCAATGACGTCCCTGATCTTCTTGGTGGGTCGTCTGACTCGTTTCCCAGATACTTCGTCTGGTGCAATTGGTTCGGCAATCTCTTCTGGAACTGGTATGACAGGCTGTTCCGACTCGGTGACTGATGTTTCTAAATTTCCCAAATTTCCATCCTCCCCTTCAACGGGTTGGATCTGCCTGTCAGAGAAAACTACGTTCCTCTCCGTTGTGACAGTGTGACGTGTTGGCCAGTAGATGTAGTGACCATTCGATTCGGGTTCGAGTCCTATCCAGCGTCCTTCCTGGGCCTGTGGTTCCAATTTGCCGGGTTCCTTTTCTCGTTTGACATAAACGATACTGCCGAAGATTCGAAGATTAGTAATGTCCGGTTTAATACCAAACCGTTTCTCGTATGGAGTGGCCATTCCAATGGCTTTCTTCGGCGTCCTGTTCCAAACATATACCGCATATTTCATCATGAATCCCCAAAGCCATTTCGGGAGTCCTGATGAGATCAAAAGACTTCGAACTGCATTCAGCAAAGTTCGATGTGCGCGTTCCGCTATACCATTGTGTTCCGGGGTGTCGTGTACCGTGAGACGTCGTCGTGTCCCAATGCGTTCCAGATATGCCGTGAATTCGTTACTGAGAAATTCTCCCCCTCGATCAGAGTGGAGAACTTTAACAGTTGTGCCGTATTGAGTTTGGAGACCTGTTTGGAGAACCACGTACTGTGCGAATGACTCGTCCTTCGACTTCATTTGGGGTTCCTCCAACCAGTCAGTTGCTTCATCAACTAAAGTCAGCGTGTAAGTGCAATGGTTTACCGTCCTGACTTGTGATGGTCCCCACACGTCCATGTGGAAGACGTCTCCAAAATTCTCCGCACGTGGAGATGATCGCACCTGAGCGATAGGATACCTGGATGCTTTCCCAAGCATACAAGCGCGGCATTCTGGTTCGTCCATTTGCTTCGGATCCAATCCGATTCCACGAACCTGGTTGTCATCGGAACATATGCTTCACGTAAGCATAGTTGAGGTGACCTAAGATGCAGTGTGCCTCGTAAAGAGATACCAATCTGCCGATCTTAGTCGAATAAGCGTGTTCCCGTGATGGGATCTGGTATAGTCCGTTAATCTTTGGGATAACTCCCACGAGATTTCCCTGGCGATCTCTGATCGTCATTTTACCATTTGCGGTATGGATGGCGTAACCATCATCGTCGAGTTTTCCCAGTGATACGAGTGTGTTGGGAGTGTCTGGACATAGAAGGGTGTTGGGGAGCTTTAACATTCTTATTTCTTGTTTGAATGTTGGAAGTCCCAGATGGAGTGTGCCGGAGATGTTTGCCGTGAAGGTTTCCGCGTTAGCGGCCTGAATGACTCGTGTTGGAATCTCCCGTTGATTCCTGAGTTCGTCGGTGAGTGGCGTCATGTGGGTAGAGCATCCGGAGTCAAAAAGAATTGCTCCGTAACTGTGGGCTGCAGCGTAAGCGTGATCACCTTTTCCAACTCCTTCTTCGGTGTCATATCCAAATTTGAAGGAAGGAAAGAGATTAACGTCGACGTATACTTCTTCCTCCTCTTCATCGTTAAGAGTAAGAGGTGGCGGACTGTCGACTTTGATGTTTTGCACTATGCAGTTTTGATCGCTCGGCGATGAAAGAGCTAATTCGAATTTATCAGCTATTTCGGAAAAATCGAAAACAAGATTCCCATGCTTAGCGGGAATTTCGATTGCTGCCCATGATGACTCTGGTACTTCCTCAATCATGGATGAGGATGCCACTTCGCTGTTCTTCGGCCTATCTCTCCAGTTTCCATCCTGACTTCTTCTTCTGCTTTTCTTTAGGAGCCTTCGTCTCCTTGGCCTCGTTGGCCTGACTGCGTTTCTCCGATGGACATTGATTTCCAAAGTGACCTTTACCTCCGCAGTTGTAACAAACGGAGTCCTGACGACTCGTTGATCCTCCGCGGCCTCTGCCTCTGCCTCGGGAATTTCCCCTAAAGGAATTTCCACGACCTCGGAAACCTCCTCTTCCCCTGTTACCGGCATAGTTTGCCGATTCCTTCTTGTGATCATGTCGCATTTGGTGTACCATTGATTCAGCACGAATGGTGGAAATAAGCTCGGCAGGACTGAGCTTCTTGTCTGCTTTCACGGAGAAAACAGCCAATGCGTTTATGGTGGCTTTGAAGGTGTCGGGGACAGAGGACATGATGGTGTTGACGAATATATCGTCGTTGATATCGATTCCCCTAGTCGTGAGGTCGTCGCGGATGCTGATCATATCGTCCAAATGTTTATTGACCTTGGATGGGTCCGAGCATCGCATAGTGTGGAGTCGTCTTTGCAAAAATGATTCAGTAAGAGCGTTTTTAGAATCATAATCAGCGAGTAAATTTTCCCACAACCGTTTCGTGTTGTCGTAGTTCCTATACCTTCGGAATATTCCATCCGATAACCTGCCAATGATAGCATTCAAAAGGTCGTTGTCCTTTTCTCTATCATTCTCCGTTGCGTCTGGATCCGTTATCAAATGTGGATTCCATTCGAAATAACGCTGGTAGCCGATAGATCTGGCTGCGAATTCCACTCGAGTTTTCCACGTATCCCAGTTTGATCCGTCCGACTTTAAGGTTGTAACCTTATCAAAGGCTTTTAGTGCTTTAGACATATTGTCGTCATCGGAATCTGATTCAAATGCCCCTGACGATTCAGATCCTGAATCTGATGGAGATGAGGGTGGAGATCTTTGTGGAAGATTACTCGGTAAGGGCTGTGGAGTTTGTTGTGGAGATGGCTGTGGAGATGGATTCGGTGGAAGTGGAGGTGGTGTTTGCTGTGGCTCTTGTTTCGGTAACGAAACTGGAGCTGGTGAAGGAGTAGGTGCTGGAGTGGGATTAGATGAAGATGAGGCTGCGGCTTTCTGTTTGCCAGCTAGACGTTCGCTACGTCTTTTCTCCTGTCTTTCGTTTTCTGCGATTTTGATAAATTGTTCCTGAACAATATCAGGTAGATCGGCGTAATCCGGTAATTCTGCAGTATATTTAGTATCCTTGTGAGGAGTATCGTACCGGTTTGGGCAAGGCTGTTTAGCACAAACAAACCACCTCTGGTCGCTTGGATTCCACCACCTGTCGCGGGTTTCGTCTTTATCCGCTATATGAGATTTCGAAGCGCAAGGTGCCTTCTGATCGGTGGCTGGTAATGGTAATGGTAAAGGCAGCTGGTTTACTGCTGGATGCTGCGGCGGCGGCGGCGGCTTGTCCTGATGCTGTTCTGCGAGCTGCTGGTGCAGTAGGCCTAGGTTGTGACATCAACAAGAGTTATGTCCACAAATAGATGCGTCAATGGTTAAGGCCGGGGCCCATAACCTATTAGAGTTACGTTCCTAAATAGGAAGTAGCAGCAGTAAGTCCACACAGGACTTAGTAGTGACGATCACACAGATTGATGGGGGACAACGTATTATTACAGGGTATAGTACCTAAGCTTATATACAGTCCTAAGTACAAACGATATATCGGGCAAGTGGCTACTGCGTGAATATGTGTGGCTACTGTCCATACGGTAAAATGGGTACTGCGAGAGACTGAGTGGAGTCTGCGAGACGATAACAGTGGAGTGCATGGGATGGTGATACAAACAAGTGGAGACTACAAGAAAGCGTTCCATGTATAGTTTGATAGAATATATTTACCTTTGATATTCCAACAGCCTCTACACAGGCGCATTCCTTTGGGATTGCTTGTAGCATGGCTTTGCATGCTCATAGAGTAGATTGAATCTATTGTATGCCTAAAAATACCACATATTTCATGGTACAATTCATAATATTGAGAAAACTGATAAAAATCACATTTTTGGCATAGTGTTCATATATGATCATATTATAATGAATTTATTACATCTAAGCTATTGTAGTCATGTCCAGAAACCCTTCTAGAGGTTGTATAAAAAAAACCGCATCTTAAAACACATTCTACATGACTCAAATATCAACTGTACACATTGACCACTGTGCTATTTCAGAAATAACAGTATCGGACACCTTCACAGAACATCTAAAACCAAGAGAAGAGGGTTCATGCACTGCTCCATCGCTAGTTTCACT
>ML769942.1:0-31830 GCA_009733575.1 Gymnopus androsaceus JB14
GTACGTTAGTTGGCTTTTCAAAACCTCCCTCCAAATATAAAACCTTGTTCCTTGCGCACTATCTGTGTCAACTGTCAAGTGCTTTTCTCTTCGAATCAATTAGTAGTCGAGGGAACCTTTGACAACCTCCTTCCTCGCATTAAATTAAACCTTTTGGATTATATCTGATTGGGGTGATTGTTGTTTGGTTGGTTTTCATACCCAGCACAAATCTAACTCATCATTGTTTAGCCAAAAAACAGTAGATTTCATAACCCAAACTTGTAAAGGCAAGATAGTATGAAGCCGATCTTGGATTGGCATATAACTTGGTATATATGGTCATCATAGCCCAAAATAACCTCAGCTATAATATCAGCCCTCAACTACTTGTGTTCAAACCGCCAAATTCTCACGCCCAAATGCGGCTCGATCATAAGATAAAAGATATGATAAAGGGGAGATAAGGATTAGGCCGGAGTGCCCCCCGTCCTCGGCATCTAACCCGGAGCCGGAGAGTCCTAATTCGTTCAAGAAATCGATGCATTGTACAAAACGGTACAAATCGAAATGGTACAAGTTGAAATGATACAAATCAATGGTAAAGTAACAGTAGTAAATACAAATCTAAAACTATAATCTTTGAAATACAAAAGAAACATGAACTAAGTGCCCACTTCATACCCTAGGCTGTGAAGATACTCGGTCCACAATTCAGCCTCCAACGGGCCCAAACGGATTCCATTTGCCTGAGCGGGGTGACTTTGACATAGCAGATAAGCGAGTAAGGTATCACATAGGCCTTAGCGAGTGAATGGAAAGGTGTCGCATCGATGCGAAGTTCAAAGTAATTTGATTCTGACGGTTTACATTGAATACGGGCGGAGGCTCCGGATTTAGTAATCTTTACTTTCTTATCATAGCTTTTATATTATGATCGATTGCGAGCCACATTTGGGTGTGAGAATTTGGCGGTTGGGCAAAACTGCCCTCAACTCCTACATTGAAGGCCGTGGCAGCAACACCTACAGCTATAAAAATAGAGCTTTTTTGGTGGGATTTTGGTGAAGAGGTAGTCGACGTAGGAGAAGATGGAGGTGAACGTTGGATAAAGGAAAGTGAGGATCGCCAAAATTTGCATTGGGAACAGTTATGGATGATGGCATTGTAGTCAAGGTAGAGATTGCCTGAATCGTGGAAAATGAGTCCATGTCGGATTTAGAAAGCAAAGCACACACCGAATTCACTTATTTTCCTCCTTGAATAAGCTAGGACATCGAGGGGTATCGTTCTCTAGAGTAACCCTGAGTAAAAGCTAAGCAAAAGGCGGTAAAAGGACATACCTAATCCATCGAAAGAACTAGGGAAAGATCAGGGCGCTGTATTAGGAATTTCTAGCGAGATAAAATATCAGTATCAGCGTACACTCGGTGCAAGAAGACTCACTCATCCTATATTCTACGTCCTCTCCGGGTCGCGGTTTCGTTTCAAAGCGCGTTCTAATTAGGCAGGCAAATTGGATTGGGGCTTGATATCCGAGTCGCGCCAGGTTTGTGGGTCAAAGGAATCGAAATTCCGAGCAGCGTCAAGGAAGGCACCATACCCATGCGACTGTCAACGCTTTGGGACAAGGCTCTGGATAACGGGCTTCCGTGATACCGCTTGGGAGCATAGGGACAAGGACATGTACAAGTAACACCTGCATAGAGGGAGAGGATCAGCAATAGAATCAGCTTGTCATGGAAAATCTTACCAGGACATACCACCGATAGCTCAGTGCTTCCATTAGGCATCTTCAGCCATGCATCCAATGCAGTCCCGCAATCGTAGGGACCGTATCCTTGACCTGATGCGTAAGCACTAAAATAACAGGCCATCAGACTAAACATTGGGATGGACAGAGTTAGAGAAGACGAACCGTAATGCTGATCGTGGGCATGTAGTCCACGATCTCGCGCATTCAAGGAAGTGGGAAGTAATCTGGGTCAACAGTGAAGATGCGGCATCCATCCATGTAATCTATGAGATGGAATAAATTTCAGTCTCGGTAGAACAGAGGCCAATTTCCCCCGACATACCAACATCAGTCCACATAATTTTCCAGAGTAATTTCAGCAGCGGAATAGTTTGTTATAACATTAGCGACGTCCACGAAACCTGAAATTTACTTTTATGAATTAATGACTCATGAAAACGGTAAAGCGGAAAACGCACTTGTATACCCAAATCGACATTGGTGGAAGCCAAAGCTCCAATATGGCACCTCTGCTGGGGTTCCCACTACTTCTGCATACTGCTTCGAGAGTTCTACCGGGTCATCCTCGCTTCCAGCCAAAAAGCAAAAGTCCAGGACACCATCAATGACATTGTATTCCAAAGTCGTACTGTCCACGCTCTGTGTCATTCATCTTCACATCCATTTCCCGTTATATCCAATTTCGCCAAATCTAGGCCAAAAACGCTACATGCTGTTCCAGCGAGATCAGGGGTTGCAGTAAAAGTGGGGCCTTGGACGACATGGTTCGTGACGGATAATTCTATTAACCAACCCCGCTGCTCAAACACAATCCTGCTACAACCCTCTTTCAATGAGTTGCCTCTGGAGCAGCCCTAGTGCAATAGGCGGAGCCCTCCGCAGAGCTCTTCCGAGAATGTCACAAACAAGCAATTAAATGTATTTATTTTAAAGAAGCTGGATACTCGAGTCAACAACACTGCTTTTTGGTCACAAACCAACAGAACCCAGCTGTTTCTCAATGGGACTGCGCCGGTTTACCCACCTGCCTACCAACATTTATAACCGCTGAGTTAACGCTGGACTCAGCAGAAGTAAATGTTCTGGAATGAAGAAGAGCGGAACAGGCGGGAGCTTGCTAACAAGTGTGCAAGTGGTATTTTAGGAATTATACATCAGTACATATACTGTACGACAACAACCGAGCCAGATTTAGCGTTACAGGCTGAACTCGGGTGACAACTAGTTCAGGCATCATAGGCACCGACAAAATTCCGTATTTAGGATTAAAAATCTAATGCTGAAGCATTACGGAGGGATTTTTTCCAGTTCATGGCCCTGTGTTATGCGTTGCGAATCGAGATTTTTGTGAGTTCAGAAGGCATGCGTGATTACTGAACTTTTGGTCATGTTGGTCATCGTCATACAGTAGTTTGACCAGTGCCGAAGGACCAGACAACTGATACCCAGTACTTTCCGCACATGCTAAAAGACAGATGACTGGAAGGGAAAGTGCTGCTGGAGATTTGCGAAAGAGAGATTACAAGTACAGCTCATTGTTGAAATATTCTAATTCACCAGCCATCAGTCACATCACTCCGAACATCTGCCGCTTCACAACTTCAATGAAAAAAATCTGTAGGCTGGGTTGTTATGATTTGCATCAAAATGAGGGATTGTGCTCAGGCAGCGGGGTTGGTTAATAGAATTATCTGTTCGTGACATTGTATTCTGGACAGGCATCGAGCACAGAAGGTTCAATCCAGGTTCCTAGTACAGATGTAACAACGAAGATTATACCAAATTGATCGCCTGAACCATGGCGGTTCTGAAGAGAGAAGGGCCGTTCTTGCTTTATACTTCGGAAAGGTCGCATGACGGTTGGAAGCTCAAGTCACGCGAATGTGATTTTGTATACTCAAGCAGACGTGGTCAATATCCGCAAAGAGGTCA
Source organism: Gymnopus androsaceus JB14 (assembly GCA_009733575.1). NCBI lineage: Eukaryota > Fungi > Basidiomycota > Agaricomycetes > Agaricales > Omphalotaceae > Gymnopus > Gymnopus androsaceus. The sequence continues at coordinate 3,668 of ML769942.1, forward strand.
GAAGGTTGGAAATTGAAGCTGAAGCACATTCAGTTAGACTAGATGATAAAGTATTTATCGCACCTGTTGAGCTAGGAGATGAAATGTATCTGCATCGGTCAAGCATCAGTGGTTAAGAGATAATTGACAATATATTCATGTCAAGTAATATCCAAGGTTTCTACGCATAATTCAAGTTTTCTTTAGTGTCGCGATAACCTCTCGATTACCACTAGGTGCATTCAGCACATTGAGCCACCCTTTGACAAACCAGCGACCACCGCAGCAAAACTCTTCATCATAATAGGCTTCTTCGTAGATTTCGAAAGCCCGCAGAGATGGAATACGTTGCGCAATACGGGAAGTAAACCAGGATATTCCAGCCTCTGCTATATCAGCAGCTGAGGGTGCTTCAAGCTGGCCAGCATTCCTGAGACGAGCAAGCGCATGCCATGGCTTTCTACGTCCAAAATGAAGTCGCTTGAGCGAACAATGCAAGGCCAATATTTCGAGCGACGAAAAGAGATGAAGTATAGCGATAACGTCATCCTAGGAAGACCGTCAGCATAAGAAAAAAGACTATGCAAAAATACATACGATGTGATACGTCAACCCTCGTGCCGACCTCACTGCAAACTCGAGTGTCAATGTTCGGGTAGTAGGAACTGAAGAATAAAGGAGGGAGAGGATCTCGATTAAAGATGACTTGATGATTATCGTTAATCCAGCAACACGCCAATCCTCAGTGGAAGACGGGCAGATAGCTTGTCGACTGAGAGAAAGACGTATGATAGAATAAGCATCAGAAAGCTGCTTGTTACGCGCTTCCTCAACGAACGAGGAAATGAAGGGTAATGTGTGGCGACTGAAAAAAACATTGCGCTCATCTATGAACCTGATTTTCTTCAAGTTTGGATGAGCAGCTGTAAATTCTGGGAGCCACGAAACCGTGACGGGAAGATGTTTCATCAACAAGTCGAGTTCGCAAAGGCCCTATACTCTTCGTCGGCGACAAATAGACCAATGTTGTCCGCGGCATCTCGAAGTTGAGAAAAGCCATCAAAGATGGCTGCCTCTGGCTCCAATACCTCGATAAACAGTTTTTTTACACCCTGGTACAAGGACAATGCTTGGCATTGAACAACTTCACGATTTCGTTTGTGAAGGGGTACTTGAGAATGGACCTCTGTGTGATGTTTTCGGAGCATTCTCTGACTAGAGAAGATGCACCCCGTACAACCATCAATTGTGCACTTTCTTCAGTTCGAAACAATTTCAACTCCAGCAATGGGAGCGAAAGGTCCATCCGATGGATCAGGAGGGGTAGGATCGGAGCCACCTAATGCAGCAATTGCCGTTAGTATTTTTTTCTGGGGCAGGGAAGCGAGTCTTGGGCAACGTAAATGTAGAACAGAAGTAGTGCGATCTTTTTTTGTGTGCTACGATATTGTGGTACTGAGCTATTCCGCCACACTCTACACACGCTAACTTTATAAGTTGGGTCCACCATTATCCCGTACGGGACCAGGTAGGCTCGTATTTCATCATCAGTCTGTCCCGAAAACTCCAATGTATCGACCGAGGTCATAGAGAAGTCCTTGACCAGGGGTTCCTCTTCTCCTTCGGAAGCGTCATCTAAAAATAATTAGCTATGTTTCGAGTCTTTCGTACAAACACTTCGGGATCAGTCTAACACATTTGAAAGACTAATCTCCAGTTGTATCGGGCGTGCCCTTCCTTGCCGCAAACACACGGTATTTTACTGTCAGGTCAAACAGTCAGCTCGTATGTTTTTCCTACAAATATTTAAACGTAAGGACCATTATTTAATTATAACTGCGGAGCGACTTGCCTTCGAATTTGATACCGTGTTTCCGGGAGTGGTAGAGCGCATTGTGGTTAGCTGCGCTGCTACCTTCCCGAGGAAACTGGCAGTCGAATCGATCACAGAGTCTGAACCAGATAATGAGTAAGACATCAAGTAAAAAAAATAAAGTGAGACCTACAGAGCATTTGCCTTCTTCGGAGGCATGATCAGACCAGAGGTACGCTATCGACAACTTAACAAGCCCAGTTATCGCCGCACTGAACAAGTCCAGTGGTAGGAGTAGCGTATGGTCGTAGTTTCGGTTCCAAATCGAGTCCGCGGTCCAGCCAGAAAAAACGGCACGAGGGCCCAGCAACTTCAACAGTTGACTAGATAGCGCCGGGAAGAAGGTGGGGGAGAGGGTGGAGAATATGGCCGTAGATACCACGAAATCACTCCGCCACGATGTCCAAAAATCCAAATCGACTCCGCGGTCCAGGAAAAATCCGCATGAGGGTTCCAGCGAGTCCAACAGTCGACCAGATAGTGCCGCGAAAAGGGGGGGTGGAAAGTATCGCCCAAAACTACCCGAGAGGTCCACCAGAAAGGGTATAAAGAACTTGCGCTCCAAGGCTCGCAAGCTCCGAACGATAACTGCAAGATTACAGTTGTCGATTTTACTGAACAATTTCAGTAATATCCAGTAACAGCGAATAGAAGTCAAGCCCAGAGTAATCCTTATGGTGAGGAAACTTGAAAGCAACGGACTTGGCGCCCAAACATGATTGCCACCGCTTAGGGCGCTTAGCAATTGTTATCCCGAACCACCATCATCGACCCTACTTCTTCTTTATACCTACGCGAATTTGCCCTTCACTGGAATCTTCCGGTGAAAAAAATAACTGAACTTGTTCAGTTATTGCTACCTAGCGAGCCTTGGAGCGCTAAGTAGCTGGCCTCGACAATTGACGATCTCGGATTTAGGCGTTTAACTCATTTGATCTCTTCATGGCGATGCCTCCTAGTCAATTCTATGCCAAACCTGACCGTCTCATTTCTCCAGCCCGCGCTTCCACTCCGCCTCCCTTGCCAATCTCAGCTCCAGACACACCGACTCATAATCGACTATCATCAACGCAGCCTTTCTCTTCGCTGAATGGGTATTTTGTGGAAACGGCGTTCGTTAATGCTGCTAAAGAGTTGAAGGGGAAGTTTGTGGCTGTTTCGCCACAAAGGTTCCTGGACAAGTACCTACCAGAGTATCCGGGAATACCACAGCTTGATTACGCGTCTTTCGTGAAAGTATCTGAGCAGAAACAAGAGAGTGCGATGTATAAACCTCTGGTGTGTTTTTCTGATTTGGTTCTGATGAGCTCCAAGCTAACTTGAGTAGGTAAACGCTCTGAAACCCTTCTTGAAGCGCGGTTGGTCCATGATTGATACTTCTGCTTCGCCAGACCCCGATTCCGGATTCCTTAGCGATCACAGAATCAAACCCGACATCTCGGTCTATTCAGACGGAAAGCCCTCTAACAATAACCTTTGTCGCTCATGCGATATGGAGACCTTCCTTGAGCTCAAGCTCAACACCAACAGCGATGGTTTCTGCCTGGATAAGGGCCCGGACGGCGTATTTGTCGAAAAAGAGGGCGGTATTGCTCGCGACACGCGTGGTCAGCTCGTCACCTATCTCAATGCCATGCAAGCCTCGCAGTTCCGTACTCATGGGTTTGGCGTCCTCATTCTCGGGAAGAAGTGTCGCCTTCTCCGTCACACTCACAGTGCCATCGAAGTCTCTACTCGATTCGACTACACATCCTCCAACACTTCTCATCTCCAGACTTTCTTCTGGCGCCTGTCCCACGCCTGTCCCGCTGTGCGCGGCGTTGACGAGACTTTCGAGGCTCAATCCACGGTCTCTCATGAAATCCGGACTTTGCTTAACGCACACACACATCCCGTCTGGAAAGTTCGTGTCGGGAATCGTTTTTTCTATGTCTCCAAGTCGTTCACCCGCAATCATCACTACCCCGTTGGTCGCGGTACCCGTTGCTTTGTCGCAGTTGATTGTAAGACATTCCAAAAGTGCGTGCTCAAAGACGTTTGGCGCGTTGTAGGCTATCACCCAGAGGGTGAGGTTTACGCCCGGCTCCACAAAGACAAAGTGGGCAACATCCCTGGAATCATCGCAGAGGGTGATGTTGATTCAAACGGCGAAGCTGGGGGGTCACATTCTTGTGGATTTTTTGATTCGGGGTGGTCTGTTCCTAACGATAGTACAATTCGCGAGCACAAACACTACCGTATCGTTTTGAACGTTGTGGGAGAGCCTATTTCCGAGTTTCGTTCCACCTGGGAACTCACTAAATGTATACTAGATGCCGTTAAAGGTCAGCACCTGCTATTCTCTTGTTTCCATCTCTCATATTTCGCATTGTTTAGCTCACCGCGATGCTGTGAAGGCTGGAGTCGAGCATCGTGATATCTCCCCTGGAAACATCATAATTGTACGATCCAACGATGAAACCGCTGCTGGATATCTCATTGATTGGGAACTCTCCAAGTATCAGGAGGAAGAGGGAATAAGGGCATATGAACGGACAGTACGTGTTACTGGTACTGTGGTTTGCATGACCTAACAAATTTCCTTAGGGTACCATTCAATTCATGGCCGCTCGGTTATTCAGCGACCAGCCTATTGCTCGGACCGTAGGTGATGACCTCGAGTCCTTCATGCTTGTTTTTCTCTGGCTGGCCGCACTTTATGCTCCCAACAAGATGAGCGAGAAAGATCGTGGCGAAGTCTTACAAGTATACGACAGTCCAAATCGTCGAAACAGGGCAAATTTTCTTTTGGTTGGTCATGCCACACCTCGTCAATTTGAACTTAAATCAACGTATCTCTCGAACGTCCTCATGGAACTGATGCATGTGTACAGTGCCCGTTATGCAGTACCATTCAACGACACGGAGGCATCAGGTATCTCTGAGAAAATGAAGCAGTTGGAGACCCATCTTTGGATGATTGAAACGATGCAGAAGGCATTGAAAAATGATGAATGGAATGCGACTAAAGATCATGCGCTGCGGCAGGAATTTGTACTGCCAGTTGTGAAGGAAAATGTCAAGAAGCGCAAGTCAGCTTGTACAGAATATGACTATGTCTTTTGTGCCAGAAAGAGGCAGCGTGGTGAGAAGCCAGCTGGGAGCGATAATGATCTAGATAGTGGTAGTGGTGTTTAACTGAGATTGTGACTTTTGTACATACACGCGGAAAGTGCAAAAAAATCCACTCGAGGCTGAAACGGGACGATCGAGAAATAAGCTCCATAACCAAGCGCCGGAAATTGAAGCGTCCTTCTCTTCCTTCTCCATCTTCTAGCTTCAGCTCAGCTCTCCTTCAAGCGGCTCACACCTAACATATTACTAATCAGCTCTATTATCTCCAACTTTTCTCTCAGACTCCTCATGAATTGGTGTTACAGAAATTTAGATCTTGAATGCTGTGATACGTCAGAGCAAATTGCTGGATTTATTTGATTCCGATTTGTGTTCAAGAGAAGATTAGGATTCTATGTAGGTACTTCTTTCTTTCTTTTCAACCTGCACTCTCAGAGGACCGAACTTTGTGCTTTCGATCTTGCCTTTGTTTTTGATTTCTTTTTTCACTTGGAGATTGTAGACTTTTGTTTTGAGTTTCGAGATATGCGCTACCTCTCCCTCTGCTCGTGTTCACTCCTTGCCTTCCACATCCTTCATTTAGTATTGGATATGCGGACCCTCCGCCTCTTACAGGATTTCCAGGCTTTCCCGTACCCTTCCATTTACGTTTACATTTGCCTCTTTGTTCCCGTTCCCGTATTCTCATCCATATGGGCTTCTGCTTAATCCCTCCACTAGCATCAATTAGATTTCGATCTTGCAAACGGAGGAGAATATGGATCTGTAATAGGGAACGAGACCTGTTTGAGCGGTGGAGGACGTTCATGAAGATGGGGAAGTAGATATCAACATTGAGGGTGATGAGGAAGGTGATGTAGAGGTGAATATCGACATTGAGGGAGATGGCGATGAAAACGGTAAGTGATCTCTGAATTTTGCTGCCCGCTCTTGCATTCGATTTGTATCTTTCCTTTTTCCTTCTGAGTTAACTGATCTACTCGGTTTTCTATTGGTTGCTTATGGTCCTCTCCCTTTCATAGATCCATTACTCTCTTCTATATTACCAAACGCAAAAATGGGATCTTTTATTTTGTGAAACTGACCACCTGGGAGGCTAGTATACTCCTCCAGGAGGTCCCAAAATTAATTTGAGCAAATATAATTGATTGGATTTTGCACTAGATATCATTCAAAAATATTTAAGCACTAGTAATATTTTAGCGCCGGTAACTTACCACGGGGAAACTCCTCCAATCCAGCACTTACTTGCATCAAGTATTTCTATAGATACACTCTCATTACTCTGTACTATACATGCTCATGGGAAAAAAAAAAAAGTATTGGGCACTCTGAATAGCTTATATGAGAGCTATAGCCTACAGGATCATGGTGCACTAAAACATTTTGAATATTAATGAACGGATCGTGAGCTAGTCATCAACATTATTGACAACGAGAAAAGTTCCCACAGTCGATGAGCCAATCTTAATAAAATTTGTTAGTATTGTAATGCTACATGAGGAATATCCAGCCTAATAGAAGAGATACATAAAGTGAAATATTGGGTAGTCATTGTCAGGAACAATGAGCAAGGTATTCATCCATCCATCCATAAGCGCCCATTCATCCATCCATCCATCCATCCATCCATCCATCCATCCACCCATAAGCGCCCATCCATCCATCCATCCGTCCATCCATTCAGTCAAAAAAAAAAACATGAAAAATCTGAGTAACTTAAAGCAGGAGCCATACTATAGGATTTATGATCCACCTCAACTTTTATATTTTTAATAAACAGATTAAGTCCGTCCATTCATCTGTCCGTAAGCGCCCGTTCATCCATCCATACCAGGACTTCCAGTCATCTATCCGTCCATCCATCCATTTTATTCTTTTTCACTCCTTATTTTTTTAATCTGTATCTCTATAATATGAAGGTTTGCTACTGCAATGGATTTTTTGCTAAAATAGTTATGTTAATTATCAAGTGCATCCATCTGTCCGTAAGCACCCATTCATCCATCCATCCATCCGTCCGTCCATAAGCGCCCATCCATCCATCCATCCATCCATCCATTTTTTCACTCCTTATTTTTTTTAATCTCTATCTCTACAGTTGTATGGAGCTTTTGCTACTGCAATGAGTTTTTTGCTAAAATATAGGTATTTTAATTATCAAGTGCATCCATTAAACAAAAAAGTATAAACAATCTGAATAACTTCATATACTCTATAGGATTCTTATAAAACACTTCAAAATGAACAGAATAGTTGCTAGCCATAAATATATTATCAAGTACACCCACTGTCCATCCATCCATCTATAAGCGCCTTTCCATCCATCCATCCATCCATCCATAAGCGCCCATCCATCCATCCATCTATTCAATCAAAAAAATAGCATGAACAATCTGAGTAACTTAACACAGGAGCCATTTGGTCCATCCATCCATAAGCACTTGTCTGTCCATCAGTAAGTGCCTGTCTATCCACCCTTAAGCACTTATCTATCCATCTATCAATCCTTCTTCTGTAAATACTGGTATGTTCATCTATAAATCCTTGATTTTCTATCCATCCATCTATCTGTCATTGAGTCACTGTCATCACTGTTTGTTGTTAATTATTCAGTTGCCATCCCAACAACTGATGACATGTGATTTTTTTGGCTGGGGTATATATAAAGTTGTATTCTTCAATCCCTCTTTCTTTAGTACTCCCATCATCTCCCAGATGGACTTCCTACCCCATTTCAATCAAGGCAGTATGTTGAGCTCGCATGCTGTCTGGAATGGGAGATAGCTATAGCTGGGGAATGCTAGCCCCTACTATAATAATGCGAGTCATAATTATAATAGTGACTTTTGATACCCTATATCCCATAATCCGGCCCGGTATATTCATCAGTACCCCTCTCGCAACGTTTTTTCTACTACTTTTTCAATGAAGCTGAACTTTGAGCCTCCGGAATGTTAATATTTATCCACTGAGCTAGCCTGGCACACGGAGGCCCTCCAGAGGACCCTAATGAACAGTTTGGCATACTCCAATATGCTCCGGATGGACCCGTTCGAACGATACCGGTGTATCAACCTCGCCGATACTCAATTTTAAGTGTTTTTGAATACCTGCCGTTCCAAGGGCAAATTTATGTGTGCGGCTTGGGTCTTGCTGGGTACCCTATGTAAATTTTCCGTAGAAAAAGGACTGCATCTTCAGTTATGCTCCGGATGGCGTTCTCCCTCCGCTACAGCCTATTTATCTGTAGTAGTACCAATATTAGCCTACAGGTGAAACACCTATAACTTCAGCGCATTTGAAGGTATCCGTTAGTCCAATTGAGATGACACTCACCCTTAGGCATGTACAACACACTGGCATCCTTACTTTTTCCCGGTCGGCCATATTACTCCAGCAGTAACGGCCATAAACACGCAGACTGCCCCAATTCGGGCCACCTTGCTGAGTCTACGGAGACATGAGATTGGTTCACGTTTCATATAAAACTCTTATTCAACTCTTATCATGGACGTTTACATGCTTCTAGGCCATTGAAATCACACAGCAGCTGGCCCCGATTCGGGCCTTTTAGGTAGATAATCCAAGCCAGGTAGAACATTCCTTGTTTCATCCAAACGCGTTCTTCATTATAAAGGACATCAACTTTCACAGCCAGAAAGGCCCCGATTTGGGCCTTTTCCACTACCGCAAGAATCTATCGGACAACCTATCGCTTGAACCATGAGAATTTCCTTAAAAAGGGCTTAAAAACTTGAAAAGCTCAAAAATACTTGATAACGCGACTAATACTCTTAAAAACCCACTTATATCTACATGCAAAAAAATGGCGTTTGAACCCATAGCTTCTGTGTGCATTTGTGTGCAAGGTATAGTCGCTTGGATGACAGTTCGTGATGTTTCACAACTTGCATTGACCTCCCACAGAGCCCGCGATGCATAGCGCATGCTCATTCCGTTGGTAAACTCGATCTTACTGTATAAAGCAAATGTAATATTGAACTTGCATAACTAGATATTATACCAAAAGCTCGACTTTACGCTAAGCCACCAAAACAACTGAAATCCGGGTTCAAAAAAGCAGGATGACCTGAAGCAAACGCAAATCAGAATCGATACTAATGCAAACTGTATTCACACACCAAGATCGCCGCTAGAGAACTAGGAAAGCGTCTTGCATTGACAAGGATAAATGGACAGAGTGTCGAATGACAGCCAGCAGTCCGCAATTTTCTCCTTCCGTGACATTGCGGCGCAAAGCCACTCAAATCGACCTGAATTTCCGTCGAAAATGGCACGTTGGCGCTGCAAGTACTATAGCAAAGAGAGTAAATACTAGCGTAAAAGTGTAAAACTCTAGTAACGTACCAAGGCACCAAGTAATCCATCCAAGCAACACCAAGTTAAACCTCTGTCTTGCCCATCCCAGGGTATAGACCAGCGTATCTCAAGAGAAGATTTTGGCCTGAATTCGGGCCAATAGTACAAGTGCCCAGGGCCAATAGAACGAGGATCGACCTGAATTCGTGCCAAACGATGTCTGCCGCAATGAAGACAGATTCTCAAGGACTTGACGCTAACTGGATGAATGCAGTCAATGTTCTACTGGACGAGTCCAGTCGACGGTCTACTGGACGAGTCCAGTGAATATAGAATTCCAGCGTTAACAAAAACAGCCCAGCGTATACGGATAGAAAAGACGTGGCGCTTAAAGTGAAAAATTTGATCCCGCTTTGGCGCTTTAAGCGCCGGCGCCTAACTCTCTTCTCAACCATCATCAAGACCACGAACAACCTGAGTACCTGCCCTTTACTGGACTCGTCCAGTAGAGAAAACAACTGGATTCATCCGGTTGTTGTTGTTAGTCAGCGAGCCTTTGGAGCGCTAACTAACTGGTCGTCTACGCTGCAAACAGTCGTCAAGTCCAAACTCAATTCAAATGCCCAAGTACGCGTCTTTCAGCGTACAGAACACCTCAAAATACTGATCGTTTCTGCTAGATTCAGATGCACTGCTCCGGGATGCGCGTATCCTACGGCATCTACCAAGTCCTCGCATCCGCGAGCTTACCATTACAGTACCACAGTAACTTACAACGGTAGGGCTTTCTTCCAGTCGTAATTCGTCACAGTACTCATAGTAAAATATAGGCATCCGCATAACCGATGAACGAATCTATACTTAACGATATGGGCGAAGAGTCGTGGATATCTTATACTTAAGTAAGCGCCGATCGGGGCTCGGAACAATTAAATTGAAGTTGAAGTTGAAGTTTAACCACGATGAACACCCCAGAGCCTGCTTCTACGCCTACGCCCTACCTTATTGGTGCTATCCTTACCGAGCGCCAGCTCCAGCTTATTGCAGAGCACATCCTCTCTGCAGAAAGAATCAGCTCCGCCTGGCGTAACGATTATGCTTGGGCTATCAATGAATTTTTTCACGACTCGTGCTTCCATCAAGTTGTTATTCCGAGGCAGACCAAAGCGTTTGAAAAAGATACTACCGTCTACCTCTATTCTCACTCGGTTATACCTTCATTCAATGGGCAAACACCGAACCCCCATCCCGACGAATGTCGCAGGCTGTTAAGAGGGCTGGTGAAGTGTGTTCCTGTCGAAGTTCGAAAGGAATTTTTAGGCGTTAGGATGGCTGTCACGACCTGGCCGAAGTACTGGGCTGGTACGTTATCTCCTCTAATTATCTTACTTTCAACTGACGAAATGCAATATACTACAGAGCCATCTACGAGGACATGATCGAGTGGATTCGCAGACTGCGTGAAAACTCATCCGATGGAATCCCACCTGAGAGCCCGACGGAACTATAGTATGATTTTTACTGTGCCCTAAGATATTGAGCAAGGGCAGAATTCATGTTTATCCTTCACATTTACAGAATAAATAAATTGTCTTGCATGGTCATCGAAATTTCAGTTCTCATGTCGGTGCTGCTGATTGACTACCACTGGAATACCCATTGAGATCGAACGATGGAACTCGGGCGAGGCCAAATAATAAAAGAGGAGGAATGTTGTGTGGCAGGCTCAAATTCAGAGGTTACGGCAACATGGCTCCGTCTCGCGGAGTTTCTTGCATCTACACCTGACTCTAGTCGCGACATATTCAATGTTTGAGTTACTGCCTTGAATAATCTTGGCGGATTGACAGGCCAGCTCAGCAAAGTTGAATCGAAATCTGGAGGCCTCGCTTGAGCGAGAGGATTTGTGGAACTTGGGGAACGGGATCCGATACGGGAGCAGTATGCGGTATTTTTTTATTTTATTCTTCTTTCATTCCAGCTGATACGCTCTGCTCAGTAATCTTTAGAGGTCTAGGCGCATAAGAACGAGAGGTATACCGCGGTTTCCGCCCCGGTTATCTAAATTCGAGACCCAATCGGCTCCTTCATTGGCTGCCTCTGCATCGACTTTGACCTCCAAGCCTCCTCGTACACGTCCTTGTCCCTACGCGCCCAAGCGGTATCACTGAAGCCCGTTATCCAGAGCCTTGTCCCAATGCGTCGACGGTCGCATGGGTATCGTGCCTTCCTTGACGCTGCCCGGAATTTCGAATCCTTAGACCCACAAACCTGGCGCGACTCGGATATCAAGCCCCAATCCAATTTGCCTGCCTAATTCGAACGTGCTTTGACACGAAACCGCGACCCGGAGAGGACGTAGAATATAGGATGAGTTAGTCTTCTTGCACCGAGTGTACGGTGATACTGATATTTTATCTCGCTAGAAATTCCTATTACAGCGCCCTGATCTTTCCCTAGTTCTTTCGATGGATTAGGTATGTCCTTTTACCGCCTTTTGCTTAGCTTTTACTCAGGGTTACTCTAGAGAACGGTACCCCTCGACGCCCTAGCTTATTCAAGGAGGAAAATACCTGAATTCGGTGCGTGCTTTGTTTTCTAAATCCGACATGGACTCATTTTCCACGATTCAGGCAATCTCTACCTTGACTACAATGCCATCATCCATAACTGTTCCCAACGCAAATTTTGGCGATCCTCACTTTCCTCTATCCAACGTTCACCTCCATCTTCTCCTACGTCGACTACCTCTTCACCAAAATCCCACCAAAAAAGCTCTATTTTTATAGCTGTAGATGGTGTTGCGTACAGCGTAGTCGTAGCTTCCGCGGAAGGTCGAGGTCGTGTTATCGGGCTAGATTATGGAGAATATTCGACTGGCTAGGGCGCAGAAGCCGCACGCAAGACTTGAAGGCCCTCTCCCACGCATCCTGACCAGCTTCTCTGATGCTCCCAAGGTCTGGGTATCGCAATGGCTTGTACACTGTAGCTGGCGACTCTATCTGAATCCCCATCTGATCTCTACTTGCTGCCGACATTTTCATCCACACCATCTCCGAGGCCGACAGTCATAGCTTTTGTCGGACGAAAGTACAAAATCTCCAAAGCTAGCTCTCATGCCCGGTAATGCTGTTTCTAGGCTCTTCCAGAATTCTCAAATCCGATTAACATCAGAGCTTTACGCCAATACTGTTGTATTTATAGTGCTTATAATCCATTTCACCAATTGCTTTCATTTGCATCCGCTTTTCCCGCATAGTCTACAGTACAAGAACCTTGCATTGATAATGCTGTTGTTTGTACCCAATGTAATAGCTGTTTTTCTTGAGGTACAATGAGCTTGCAAAGCTTTGCTTTGACCGTCACAAGTGTGACTGTTCAATCTCTCCCACAACCGCCACCATCCTTTCCAAATGCTTCCTCTTCTTCTTCCTACGCTTACGGATCGCCATCTTTTCGACTCCCTTACGCTTGATATATTGGCTCCATTTACGAGTTTACGGAGTTATTAGACAGAGAAAATTTGAATTCAGAAATCTAGAAATTGGTGCATTTATAAAGTGTTCGAAATTGTTCTACTAATCTCAGCTTTTGGTTTCATTAGACCTCTTCGGAATTTCTAGTCGTCTGTCACTTTTGCGGATTTCAACGACTACATGATACCTTTGCAGTTTTTATGGGGGCCTATATTCGAACAACAGCATTTTGGGGCTCGAATTCAGGCCGTTTTCCTGCTCTAATCATCCCTTCACTGACTACACCTCTGCTTTCGATGTTCAGCTCATCCCATTCTTTTAGAAACTCGGTTTGTTCCCTGCCGAATCTCATTCCTCATCGCTGGTTCACGTCCAAGACAATAACGTGAGATTCCAGCTCTCTGTATTGTTCCAACCTCCAGTCACTTTTTAGCCCGATTTCCTGCTGTTCATTGTCTGTAGCGCTCTCTGCGCCTCTGTGCTGCGTACGAGCCCACAACTGCTGTGGCTGCTCCTACTCTCTTCCCTCATCCATGCATCCATCGACTGGCCTGAATTCAGGCCGCATTTCCATTAGCTTCGGGGTATCACCTAGGATTGAGCACTGCTGTTCGGTTTCCCTGTGTGTTCCGTGGCGCGAAGACGCGCATCCTTCCCTTCGCGCTACCAGCTCTCTGTATTGCGTACGAATCCATAATCGCCAAGCCTTGCATCCATTGACAGGCCCGAATTCAGGCTCAATTTCCAGGAGTTGTACTTTCTTCCATTCCACAACTCCTGTAGTATCATCATTTTTTCCCAATTTCAGGCCAGATCTCCTACCGCGCATCGTTTGTCGAGCTAACGCAAGAGCTCGTCCACCAACCCCTGCTCCAGCTCCACGCTTGATATTCAGCAGTACTTGTGTCCTCAGGAAATCGCCGTCTCCTTCCGCATCTCAAATTTCACTCATACCGCCTCTAGCAGAGGAGTGAGCGCCATAAGCGCTCCAGCTCCAGCTCCTCCCTCGTGCCCTTCCGCCGATCTTGCACCTGCGGTTTTTTTAGCACCAGCAGTTCTCATTCCCGTGTCTTTACCTTTCCTTCCCTCCAGCTCAGGTCATTCCGCTACTATAATGGATTGGATTTGTGAGTAACCTCTCTCCACCGCAACCTGGCAACGCTGATATTTCTCAAGCTCCGGCTCAGTCGTATGCGCAAGTCGCGCGGCTTCATTATGCAGGTTGACCCTTTTATACTTATACTATAACATGTAGCGTACAATGTGTATGTAGTGTTTTCGCAAATCATTATTTGTTTCCATTTTTGTTCAAGGAAAGAAGAGCGCTGACCTCTTGATTGCCAACCACCGCTGTCTCCGCAACCGTTACTCTTTCTACACTCTTTCTGCCTCCATTGTTAGGAGCGGAGGCAGGTTGGTCAAAATCAGGCATGGTTATCATGCGTTCTCTAGGCTGAACAGCAGCGACATGTTGGGAAGTCTGATTGGAAACTTGTTTAAGTAGGAAATTGTATGGGATGGCCTTTGAAGGTTCAGCGTGATGCAACTTTTTGGCGAGGCGGACATCGTCATCGGTGAGTGGACGGAATGGCACAGTCAAGGGAGATGGGCCATTGGTGGGACATTTGTCACCGCGGTGACCAGCATATAAGTCGTAACATCTGAAACAGGCCTCCAGTTCCATCAGCATGGAACGGCGTGTTGGGACCAGAAGGACCTAGTTTAGGAAAGCTGAACATATGGAACTGGAAATATATGGTGACGGAGCGCGACCATGCGTAGTACACCCATTCTTCTTGTTGCGCGAAGGATTAGAGGATGTCTGTTGAGGAGGTATCAAAATAGGACCAGGAGGACGGCGCTTCTCAACCGCCATGCATTTCTCCTTCCATTGAGCGTAGAAGTAATTCTGATACTTCACAATTAAGCAGATCGCGACGAAACGAATCAAGGAGTTTCTGGTTAATCAGAACCTTGAGCACCTCATCGGACTTGTGGTACTGGGTGCCCCGCAAACTACAGTTATGATCCTCCATCCATGTACAGAACTTTATGAAGCCCTGTGCCACGGCCTTCATCTCGTAGCTGTCCTTCTTCGTATCGTGGATGCGGGCCCAGTCAAGACCGAGAATCGCGTCACGAATGGTGTCAAAGAAGGGACGTTCGCTAACTCAAGCGGGTTATCAGGGAAGTCAGGGTGCTTAACGATCCAAGCTTTGTCGTAGAGCGACGCGCCGAGGCCAGTGATGAGTCTATACAAGTTGTTCCATTTAATGAAACATCGAACGAGCTCGTTCATGGTAGGTTCGTCCATGATAGAACATAGGTCGAGGTTAAGGGTTACGTATGACCAGAGCTTCTCTAGAGCTTCAAGGCCAGGATGAGAAATGAGTAACTGACAACCATCTTTCTTCGAGCCCATGTCGACCCATCTGCTGCCGCTAGTATTTGGGGACATGTCGTCGGAAGAGAGATATGTTGATCTGGGACATGTAGGCAGTGGAATAAGAGAAGGGAGAGAGATAACGACTGATGCAGGCGTCGAATTTTCTGAGAGAAGATCAGGTGAATTCGAATTGGAGTCGTTATTACTCTCGATGACCGGGGGAATGTCGGGAACGAAAGACGACGTTGGCGTGCTAGCAGTAGCAGCGGTGGATGAAATGCCAAATCAAAGTAAACCAAATTGAAGAGCAAGAAGGGCTTCTGAACAAAGTAGAAAAAATAC
The DNA here is from genome assembly GCA_009733575.1 of Gymnopus androsaceus JB14. Taxonomy (NCBI): domain Eukaryota; kingdom Fungi; phylum Basidiomycota; class Agaricomycetes; order Agaricales; family Omphalotaceae; genus Gymnopus; species Gymnopus androsaceus. The sequence continues at coordinate 19,161 of ML769942.1, forward strand.
AAAGGCTGAGATCATCATATCAACTATACATATTGGCTTCAGCTTGATCTTCAGACCACTTCAGCGTTGCACCCAATGTAACGCGCAATGTCTACCTTTTTCACTGCAATCGCAACACCAACCTGGTTGCGGTCAGGAAAGTAATATGCATACCAGGTTGACAGATCAGGATTACTGAGGTTGACTAAATCATGACTGTTGGTTATGGGACGCTGCAAAATCATCAGGTCAACAAACACTGGAGAAACTAAGAAAGATAAACACACAAGAGGGAGTGGGTCACCATTATTATTGAAGATAGAATCGTATGAAATGACATTGCCAGCACCCCTGGTAGTGTTTTGCAGGATTTTTATTTGTCGCTCAACTCGGTCAAATCGCGCATTGACAGTGTCAGTCAAGGCTGTGAATCGGTTATTGACATTGTTATTCAAGTTGTCTATGCGGGTAGTGATTTGGGCGAGCCAGGGAGGTGCAGCTGTACGGAGTATGCAAGATAGGTACGGAAGGTGATGAAGACAGAGCACTCACCCACTGGGGCACACTTTGAAGCAACTTCCTCCACATACTTGGTGGCAGCGCCAATCTGGGAGTCAGTTGGCGAATTCACCGTAAGATTGATAGAAGCTACTCGACTAATTAGAAAGGGTATCAAAAGTAAAAGAAATGGCAAGTACTGCGAAGGCGAGTTAGGGTGTCGAGGTATTTTTGCGCTTGACCGACATCTACGAGAGTAGGGGGGTTTTGTGTAGGCGGGGGTAAAGCTATGTTTGAGGTGTTCGGAGGGGCAACGACTGCCATCGTGGTGGTTCGAATTCACTCACTATTTTGACGCAAGCGCGCTGTATGGCAGATTTCTTCACACGCTCGGTTGCTTTTGTTCCTCACTCTAAACCTCGGGGCCAGTAATCGTAGGAGCCTCCTCCGACCAACACTGACGTAGAATTGTAGAATTCGACATAGGCTGAGCCTTACAGTCAGCTTCTTTTCCATCTCAAACGCCATCATCCCACTGGCTTCCTGGTAATCCCCTCTCGGGTGCACAAAGACCTGTTTCCAGGGGTCCGAGGCTGAATCCTGCATCGGTCGTGCCCTAAGCTGGATGTTTTCGGAATAACCATGTCAATGGTATAACGACCTTTCCTTTACTCAATTACTAGTTTCTTGTAGGGCTTTGATGCCTTGGGATTAGTATGGAAGGCTGGGATAAGGATATCATGTACGCGGTAGCTGCTAAGTTTTAGGGTCTGGAAGAGCTGAAAATCATCGGATTTAATCCTACAGGATTACAGAAGTTTAATCAGTAAATGTTCAAACCAATGCGATGCGAGCGTACCTGTACGGGAACCACCTACGAGGTCGAAAGTGGTTCCGTTGCAAACAGGTGAGTCGTCTCAGAGCGCTGAGCTGTGCCCCGTGCTATCACAGTATTATATTAGGATAGCGATGGTTTTCCGGAGGTTTAGGTACGTCAATTCTCTCATTGATTATTCTAAAACTGCTTTTCAATTCCCAGTCTTACCTCCTCCTACTGTTTCGTTCTGCCCATTTGAACGGTCGGCCGCTATCTCTCACCTAACTAGCACAACTTCAGGTTCTCGTTCCTGCAAACGCTGCATCTTTTTCCGTTTGTTTGAACCTCTCAGCAGAATCCTCGAACAAGCATTCTCGAGCGTTCAACGCCGCAGAACGTAGCTAGCAGGTGAGCCTCTTATTATCTTAAAATATACGGCCAAGCCGCTAACGGCTGGCGCTATTAAATTAGGATTCAGTTGTTCTCAACCTGCTAATCGTTGGCGACGCTTTTCAGAAGCGTTGCCATCAACGATCAAGCGCCTAAACCCTCCCTTTCCGCTACCACCGCCACGGCCGACATCAAGACCTCGACTATTTCTGCTTGCCCAAAACAATCAATTTTGGACCTGTCATGTTGAGAAAGAGAATTAGGGAGGGTATTCCCGAGGTTTAGGTGCGTTCATTCCTCCTTAGATTTAAACTTAGACTAATTATCATCCAGTTCCCTCTCTTGCCGTTTCGCTCCAGTCATTTGAACAGGTATCGGCCATCCCTCACTCACCGAACCCCTCGTTGCTCGACCCGCGCAAATGCTGCCGCTTCTTCCGTTCGTTTGAACGGTCTGCTTCAGAATCGTCGAACTTCTTCTGTTCCGATCCCCATCTCGATTCCTATTGTGGATGATTTGTTTTTGGCGCAGTAGATTGATGAAGACGAGGAGGAGGACCAGGAGGACTTGTTGGAAATAGAGTACCATCCTACATGTATCAGTAACGTCGCGAAATGTCGACGTCGTTGGGAGACGCGTTGGGAAGCCTTGTTACAAGCTGTGAGTTTTCGTCTTTTCCCTTTTGCAAAGAGGGAACCATTTAGGCAGTTCTAACCCCTTCTGTTGGCAGTTCCAAGCTCTCAATCGGCACACGGACGCCAGAGAAAAGGTCGATCGCGATTTCCAGCGAGCTGTTCTGGATCTCGGGGACAATTTTGGTACGTGCAAAACACACCTTATCTGAAGTTCGCTTTTTAATTTCGTTCACTGCAGGTTTTAAATCTTTTATTTGTGTGCGCCCTATGCGATCAACTCTTCGTACTTTTCAAATGCCGATGCCCTCGAGTGATCCTGTTCCCGTAACCCTCCTCATCTTTTCGACCACGACGAGGCGTCTTCGCAGTTGACATAGTCTTCCTCGTTGGCTGATTCTTCCCCTACATCCTCTGTAGCTAACCCGGTGCATTTCCTATCTTAATCGTTGGGCGCAAAGCCTAACGTCCACGGGCGCTCGTTGTTCACAATGGCCTACGACGAAGAAATTCCGGTATTGAAAGGAGACCACAAGAGCCAACTGTGAGTCAGAGAAATCGAAGAATTGCCAGTCGTTCTCGCTCTCCCCAACAACTCGACATGGCCCGAAATCGGCCCATTTTTCCAACGCCCAAATCTCCTCCCATATTCCTCGCATTGCCTCTCATCTCAAGACGGAAGCGAATCGTTTGCGGAGCTGAAGGCATACACCTATGAGGAGCTCGGCATTTTGAATACGTGTATTCGGATCTATAGCTCTGAGACGGATTGGATGTCGAGTTTGTTCTGCAGGTCAAAGACCAGAACGCAGATGGGAAGGTGTCGATGGTTTGGGGTTGGGAGGTAATCAAGTCGATGCCGGAATGGGGAGCGTTTGCCATATCGAATCTCAACTTTTAAGTTCGAGATAGTCCGAAGGAGAGTTAATTAATCTCAAGCAGTGTTTCTAAGTATATCACATTGCTTGCATCCTGCTGCTGTTATAGTTCCTCGGAGGGCGTTTTACTGTAGTATGGGATACTGGTAGAAGGGAAATTCATCAGTTAATTAGAATTAGTTAACTGCAGAGTGAACACATCTAGTCAATTCATATCATAACATGCACTTGCACCTGGATGAGTCCGTATTCAAGGTTCATGGTCAACTGGTTTCAGCTGTTCCTGCTATAATACCATCATATAGTGTAATTAATACATCCACAAGTTTACTGTGAAAAAGGCTGTTGTCACTGTCCGCAAATAGCAGAGGAAGGAAGCTTGAGCTTTCACTCACTGAATCAGCTAGTCCCGCATACGTCTGTACCGATATCCATCCAGCCTATCTCCAGCAATCGGTCATGTCAACTGACTTTCTCGACATGTCGATTCCAGCAATGCCTGAGGCTTTGAGCCTCCGGATCTTCAAGTCGAGTATAACCCGCCCACGCACATCCAGCCTCGAGGATTTCCAAAGTACCCCGCTCGTTTACATAGATCCATCCAAGCAAACTGAGTTTGGGATTTAGGGGGTAGGGGTTATTAGGACCTAATAATTGATGGTAACGGAGCTTGTATATCCTCCATGGTTTGTCTTAATCCCTTCACCACAGACACAGTTCTGAATATTATGCAAAAGAAAATCATATAGGGTTCTAGCACTATCCATTCTGAAGATGGGCCATCACTTTCCCACGCTTATATCTTGAGTCCTTCTCACGCTATGACCATCTCAATTATGCCGCTCATTCTGATGCTTATCCCTTCATAGTGGCCAGGGATCTCGCCGGGCCGGTGACTTTATGTGACGTAAAATGTTCCCCTCATTCTCACGGACCTGTGCATATATACTTTTGCCATGCAAAAGTTCTCATGGCTCCCGCAAATGGGCCAGTTGTACTTGTATCCCAATTTGAGTTATTCCTAACCTTATCCCTTCACAGCACAATCAGCTCTCAATATTACTGCAAGTAAATTACACAACCATCTAGCCTAAGCCATTCTGAAGATGGGCCACAACTTTCCCACGGGTGTGCTCTCAAATGCTCTCATGTCACAGCTGCATTCATTATACTGCCTTTTTTAGCACTTTTCCTTAGTCTAATCTCTTTGTAGCAACCAAAAACCATACCCAATCACTGAGCTATGTGAATGAGAGTGTTTTTTTGTTCGATTTCTTATTTATATACATGGTCATTTACTTATATTCATGGACACTTACTTACAAACACAAACCAAGTACTATACCTTTTCCTTCGCCTAGTTATTCTTCCATGTTTACAACCTGACATGACAATGGCCCCTATTCCAGTTACTTATTTACAAGTACTTATGATCAACTCACTGCAGACCGCTACTTTGTACTGGCACTGAGGTGAGATCACTAACTTTACTTATTCACTCTGTTACTTACCTTTTGTATCAGACTATAACCGTTCATTACAAGTAATACAATTACAGACCGCTACTTTGTACTGGCACTGTGGTGAGATCACTAACTTTACTTATTCACTCGGTCACTTACCTTTTGTATCAGACTGTAACCATTCATTACAGGTAATACACTTACAGACCACTACTTTGTACTGGCACTGAGACCGTAACCATTCATTAAAGATCTCCAAGCACCATCCAGTACAACCAAAGATATTCCAACAGGTTATTGGTACCCAAAAACCCACTGCGACCTGCCACTAGTTTCATCCCTCAAAGATGTTCTCTGTATCCCAATCTGGTGAAGAGCCTGTCTTCTTACTTGACACCAAGACCCCTATCCAGTCCGACCCCATCTCTACTCGCATCCCTGCTACTGTGACTGCTAAATCTACCAGCAATAGCCCCTTCATTGCTCCTGTAGAACTCCTAGTGACCAGCAGACCAATACTCAGTGAACAGACCAATTTGCACAAGTACCCAAATTAGCCCCTACTTCCTTGCATTCAAGGAACGAATGGCATATTGCCATTGCCGCTGCTGGTTACAGCTACCTATTCAACACTTCCTTCATACCCCTGACCAGTCCAGAAAACCCAGAAGCTCCAGGTTACATTGCAGAGCTCACAATCTTCCAAAGCTACACCCAACTCAAGAGCCAGGCCCGCTCCCTTCTCACTGCATGCTTAGATGACCGTCTCACGTGTAAGGTAACAAAGGAGTCCACTCAGGTACTAGACATATGGGTGAAGTTAGTGGTACAGCTCCAAGTCAAGTTGGTAATTGCTATATCCAACATGAAAGCTGATTGGGAACAACATACCTGTGGTCCAAAGGTAAATCTCATTGACTTCCTCGCGGAAGATCAAGAGATGGTTGACAAAATAGAAGGTGCTGGTGGACAGTTATCTGACAGCAAATTCAGGGCACATATTTTGAAGGTGATCCCAGCCACGTATAAGGATTACATCAACACTATGCTCAAGATGGCTAATTGAACAAGAACAGTCAAGGGGGATTTGGCATTGAAACAAAAAATGTATAAGCTCACAACATAACCTGTCAGGCAAAATAAGCGCTATAAATGCTCAAGAACACAGGAGAGTATCAGAAAAGGCTTGAATTTGGTGCTAGCTCAAACCTTGGTATAGCCCAGGGTCAGAAGAACAAAAGAAAGTTGATTCGTTCTCTATTTGTGCTGGAAACCTGCAATGGTGTTGCGCAATGTTAGTGGTGCTCAGTGCATCAAACTCTCATGTAGGGTCTGTCCTAAGTAGGCAAGATAGGTCATAGGTCTGCCATTTCAATGCCGAATCCCCCTTGAGAACAGTCCTACCTACCAAGGATGTCATCAAAATGCTTGAATGCCATTGGCATTACGAGAATCCCGAGTCGAAATCCACCCGAAACATAAAGCCTGATCCCAGAGATGTTGCTCTCTCTGCGGACCAGCCCCTGGTACCTTTGGTAGCTCTCACAGAGGTTTGTCTCGTGGCCGTGGTGGTCATGTTCAAGGAGGAAGTAATGCTGGAGGCCATAAGGGATCTCGCTGTTATGACTGCAACGAACATGGACATATCACGAAAGAGTGCAAGGCACCCTGAAACCCAAGGACCTTGAAAGTGGAGGGGGAGACTAAGAAGGAGAAGAAAGTAGAGAATAGCGCTCACATTGCAGATGATGCAAACAACTCTGAAGACTCAGTCAAATTTGTCTACTTGGTTGGCACAAATCCAGATTCCTCATCCAAATCTGAACTCAATGACCTGTTCGAGGCTGCAGACAACAGCGATAGTGCATCTGAGTACAACCCTCTTGAGGGATTATTAAACAAGACTGACAACACTATACCACCACTCCAACCTGTACCAGACAGTGATGACAAAGAAGAGTATGACCATAGAAGGGATTGGAGGAATGCATCAGAGCTTTGTGTGACTATGTATGCCAACCTGATGCACAAACTGTACAAGTGGGATACAAAGCTAGACCTTTGGCATGACAGCAAAATCTATGCAAAGGCCAGAGGCACTGTCAAAGGAACCGCTCAGCACATCAAGGAGGATGATGGGAAGAGGACCTTCACTCACATTCTAGATTTGGGATGCACTAGACACATTTTTCCAGACAACTCTATCTTTGATTCCCCTCTGATTCCCTGCAAACCCAAGCGTTTTTGTACCGTGAACAAGGCTGTCTTTGAAGCAAACCAGAGTGGAAGTGTTGAAGTCAAACTCAACAACGATACTCCACTTTCACTACCAAATACCCTATTCATACCCGAGATCTCCAGTACCCTGATCTCCATCGGTGCTCTTGATGACGCTGGGTATACAATCACCACCTGTACAGCCCCAAGAATGATATATGTACAAGGGGGAACCCCATCGGTACATTGCTATGTAGATAAGGTGTTTAGAGCAATATACCCCATAGTAGATAAATGCTAGTAATTGAGGGAACTTTAGGCGTGAATTAGTATACCTTGCCTTCATTAACCTCACAGGCATCATGTGACCATCAGGGGTCGGCTCGGACAGCGTTCAGGAAGCGCATTTATGAGGTGCACTTCAAAATACTACAACACACAATAGATTAGATGATAAGAAGTCACAAACAACAAGAAAGCATCATGATGCCAAGTAAGTTCAGTCCAAGCGTACAGCAAAGAAGTCTGCCGCCCTACCCCGGGAACTCTGCCTCATCCTCCTCATCGTCATCATCGTTATCGGAAACCACATCGGAGTCAGAGACAATGAAGCGTCGGCTCTTCTTCTTGCCCTTACCCTTTTCCGCCACAGACTTCTTACCGGCCCCCGCAGTCTTCATGCCACCTCCTGTGACCTTCTTACTCCCTCCTGCACCTCCTTTGCGAGTCCCGCCCACCGAGTTCTTCCCACCACCTCCCACCGCCTTCTTTCCACCTCCACTCCCTCCCGCCAAGTTCCTGCTCCCTCTGCCAGCTCCCGCCAACTTCTTACCAGTGCCCACCAATTTCTTCTTCGCTGTGCCTTCGCCAGTGCCCCTGACTTCTTCTTTGCCGGAGCATCATCTGCACCAGACTCTTTGTCGCTGTCATCACAGACAGCTCTTTTACGCCTGGATCCCTTGGACAGACAAGCAGCGTCATCTTCTTCACTGTCATCATCATCATCATGCCTGCACTTCAAACCAGCATCAGCCAGCTTCTTCCTAACCCTGTGCTCAAGCTCCCCATTCTTCTCGGCATTGCTCTGATAGGTCTCTGCCTCCGCAGGAGTCATGCAATACCAATGAGCCTTGCCGCTATTCCAAGCATTGTAGAGTCTCTTGGTATGATCGGCAGCCAGTCGCTGAGGGTAGGAGCGGGGAACATCATCAGGCCAACCAGTAATGTTGACCTCGTATGGGACGACAATGTTCTTGGCAAATGAGACGTAGCTCATGCTGAGGTTCGCGACCCCTGTAATCTCTTCTAGAAACAAGACAAGCATTAATGATCAGAAAACAGAGGAGAATAAGTATCTTACGGAGGCCCTGTGTAACCATGTGTACGATCTCGGAGGCCATCTCACTCTGGTAGAGCTTCCGCGTACCAACTGCAAACAAACTTCTCAGCAAGGAAACGACCCAATAATTAAGTTACATCTTTTTTCTCTCCGTCACCCTTACTTCATATCCAAGTTCAGCATACTTGCCATATGGAAAACTGCAAAAGGCAAGCGGACCATGCTGAAGCTGAGCAATTCCTTCGTGATGAACACCAGGACATTTTCCGAAAAGTGTTGCATCAGTTGATCTCGTACAAAAAATTTGCCTGAGAACCCAAAGAACGTCAGCACGAAAATGTTAAACACAAAAAGAAACCGTACCTCCTGCTGGAAAATGTTGACTCTTCAGCTATGCTCTTGCTTGGGCACGTTTGTAACCCAGATGGCTGCAACCTTCTTTCAGCCTTCTCCTCATCGTACTTCTGGCGAAGAGCTTTCATGGCCTCTGGATCCTGGAAAATCTCCTGGAGGTCCTCATCTCTTTGACCTTAGCATGGAGATCTTTGAGTGCGGTTCTAGAACCTGTAACCTTGACCTAAGAATAAGCCTTAGAAAAATAATGAGATCAGGCAAACAGAACGTCTACTCACCAGCGTTCACCTCCTTTCCCTTGAAGTAGACCAAGATATTATAGTCACTGGATTTCTTTTGCGGCTTCATGGACGGAAGTGGGTTGGCAAGCTTCTTGATGTGCTCCATGGAGATGTCGTTGAGGTCGGCATACTTTGTAAACAACTCCTCCTGCTCATCCAAGAGCTTATTGATGTCTACAGCGAGCTTTTCCGAGCGTTCCTCAGCAGCCTTTCGCATGAGTCTGCGCTCCTCCTCACCCATCTCCGACCTCTTCTTCTTCCTAGGCGGCGGTTCATGCACAGAGGCGTCCCCCGAACCAGGGACTGTGTCCGGCGGAGAGCCAGGGTCAGCAGCAGTCGCAGAGCCAGCCCCAAATGCAGTCGAAGAGTCACTGGCCACAGACACATTAGTAGGAGTAGCGGACACGCCAGCTGGAACAGCGGACGCGTTAGAGGATGCATCATCCAAATTAGTCTCCATCTGTTCATGAGCGTTGAAAAGGAGCACCGAGAGTGTACTAAAGAAGGAAAGCCAAATGGGTTACTTACCATAGCCTACGACATTGCCTGCAAATTTTCAAAAACAGTATCTAGGAGCCCGCTCAAAAATCTCGCTTGATGGTCTGGCTACCTTCCTGTAATTGGCACTATGCACGGGTATGCCCATGAGCACCTGTTCCAGCTTCTATTCCTCATGCTCTATATTGTGGGGTGTGGTCTGGAGGATGGTGAAGGCGACGAGCGTTTCTTTAATGTCTCAAACGCTCTTGCGTCTATCACTCGTCACCAGTCCACATTCCACCGTCAACAGGCAACCGCCGAGTTCCTTTACTATAAGGACATCGAGACTTACACAAACATCAGCTGTTTTCTCTACGGGAACTACAAGCAGAAACTTGGGATTACTTCAACTTGTGATGCACTGAGCACAAGCATGAAGAATGCGGGAATCACCTCTCCTCAAGTGTTCTATGATTGGTTGGTGGAGGAGGGCAAATACCTACGCAATCTGTGCAGAACGCCGCCTCAGGAGACCGTCGAGATGGAGTACTACCTGAGGTTGGTAGCTCTCGAGGCCTGCCAGTCCCGACTATCAAAGCTTCGTCAGACATTCATTGCATATGTTTCTGGGAAGCGGGGCTCAGGGAATGTTTACGAGAGAAAGCACCGGAATGAAGAGGAAAACGAGCGGAAGCTCATCTCTGATATCCAGGCGCTGGAAGCTTGTCTGAACATTGAGGTAACGTGGGTGGAGGGTTGTGACAAATGGGTGGAGGCAAAGAAGATGGTGAAGCAGGCTTCTTATCAAAAGGCTCTGGACAGGTTGGAGTGTCTGCTTGTAGCTCGGATGTTTGAAATGGCCAGGCTTAATGTCTCCGGTACTGGTAAGCTGCATTTCATATGTTTTTTTTGATTGGGCTTCCAATATAGCATCCTGCAGGCTACAAAATGCGCAAGCACATAGCCCAGTCCCTCAAGAACTGCTCAAAGTCAATCCAAAATGCTATAATAGCCTATAACGAAGCAGCAGCTGCGCTTAGCCCACCTTGCCGCAAGATCACTTGGGACGAGATCATTGACTTCTCATACTTATCAGAGACTGACATTCTTCATGACACCCATGAAGATGTGTGCGAGAAGAAGTGGGCAACGCCGCAGAATTGTCTTCTTATGTCCCGATTCTTCAAATACATTCGTGCTGAGGAGGAAATTGTGCGGGTTCACGTAGAGGTCAAAAGACTTCTGACTCACATGGTTGATGAGGAGCAGGAGGTATGTGGGAAAGCCAAGGAAGTGGAAGTGGAGGACCCAGCACTTGCGCTGCAGCTTCGTCTCTACTGGACAGAACGATCTCGGTACAACCAATTGCACAGATCTCATTTATTTGCCATTACCAAGCTCAGGGGCTTTGATCTTGCTAACCGACACTACTGGACAGTAGGAACTCATGTGACGCATCAACTAAAGGGCAGTAGGGCAAGTGAAGATGCGGCAGAATGTCCGGAAGATTGGGAGGAGGAGGAGGAAGCTGAGGATGACGTTCATGAATTCGAGAGCCGTGTTGCTGCAGTGTTAGACATCACTTTTGATGATAATTAGTATATATGTGTTATTCCTATTCCCAGTTATTGTACTAGACTTGTCGCATTATTAATTACTTTATAAATGCGCTTCCCGAACACTGTCCGAGGCAACCCCCAATGGTCACATGATGCCTGTGAGGTTAATGAAGGCAAGGTATACTAATTCACGCCTAAAGTTCCCTCAATTACTAGCATTTATCTACTATGGGGTATATTGCTCTAAACACCTTATCTACATAGCGATGTACCAGACGGGGTTCCCCCTTGTACATATATCAATCTTGGGGCTGTACAGGTGACAATCACCTTTGATGGAGGTCAAGCCACCATAGTTGCACCAGATGGTAAGACTGTCAGTGCAGTCTCAAAGGTAGATGGACTATACAGGGTGATGGACTATACAGGGTGATGAGCAAGTCAGAAGGAGGAGCTTTTGTTGTATCCAAGAGATTCACATTGGATGAACTACATTGTCATATGGGCCATGTCTCTCCAGCTGCTGCCAAGAAGATGGTAACTGGGAAATTTATGGACAGGGTACTACTCAATGAAATCAAGGTACTGCAGTGCAAAACATGCATCTTTGCCAAGATAGCATGCTGCCTGTCCCAAAGCAGCGACAGGGGGAGAAGGCAACAACAGTGGGTGAGCAGATTCACTCTGACGTTAACAAGCTGTAGGTCCGTAGGTTCAAGTAGTGCAGAGTAGTCAACACTAAGCAATTGGAACACAGGGGGGTTTGGCTATCAATTTAAATAACAAGGGTGCGTTGTCAAAGGTTCCACAAAGAAAATACTCTATCTGTCTCTCAAAAGTGACTGGTGTTTCTCAAAGTGATGCTGGTAGACAATTGAAGGATAGGATCTCCTTTTCTAATCAATCTATACTGATTCGGGGCAATGATAGGGGCAACAATATAACAATGACAACAAAAAGAACCACCAACAATATGGCTTGGTTCAACAAAGTGATTCCCAACAGTAGGGCAAAACCACTCAGGACAACAGACAGTTTGTTTTCTGTACACCTGAGCTCAGTCATAACAGATGGTTGTTTCTCGGTGGTCACACTAGACTCCTTGAAACTAAAACAACAATTTGACTTGGTTTAAGTTGGGGTTTTCACAGTTGTCAGGATTATAAGTCTCTAATGCTGCGCGCAATAAACAACTCTCTCTGTACCACACAAAGTATTACTTTGGTTCACTAAGGGAAGTGGTATCTTCCTTTCTCATAGCTGTAGCTATGTCACGAGGATTCACACCTACAGCAACATGAGTTCATAAGTAACTTGTTTTGCAAAGGAATATAATAACGGCTTGTGAGCTAGTCATCAACTTACTTGGCACAGAATGTCCAGTTGAATAATAAAGTACTTTGGAATCCGGAGAAATTGGTATATCACTTGTTCATGTACAAGAGGAATATCACTAATAAAATAGATACATAAAGTGAAATATTGGGTAGTCATTGTCAGGAACAATGAGCAAGGTATTCATCCATCCATCCATCCATAAGTGCCCGTTCATCCATCCATCCATCCACCCATAAGCACCCATCCATCCGTCCATCCATCCATCCATCCATCCATCCAGCCATTCAGTCAAAAAAAAACATGAAAAATCTGAGTAACTTAAAGCAGGAGCCATACTCCATAGGATTTATGATCCACTTCAACTTTTATATTTTTAATAAAGATCAAGTCAGTCCATTCATCTGTCCATAAGCGCCCGTTCATCCATCCATCCACCCATAAGCGC
>ML769943.1:4049-31739 GCA_009733575.1 Gymnopus androsaceus JB14
CGATTTCAACGCCTCATCGATCTCCGCAGAACTCGCAGTCCGCCAAGAAACAGGGCGAGGGCCAGAATTAGGAGCAGGGAGACTCTGTCCGGATGTGGACACGTTGGCAGCAGCGGGATGGGAAGAAGAAGGCGAAGAGGGAGAAGGATGGCCCGTCGGGGACCTTTTGGCCCTCTTACAAGGGGAAGAGTCGGTTGGAGAGGATGATCTCTTGGGGGGCATTTTGGAGTGAATGGATGAGAGGGATAAGAAAGAAGTTGAAGTTGCACAGTTTGACTCAGTTTTTCAAACTGTTTATTGGTACGTGTGGGTCCAACGGCAATCACGGTATTCTAGAACCCGCGGCACGCCAAATGAGCCGAGAACCCGCTCTAAATGCTAGGGGCCCTAGATGGGGGGGTAATGTCATGCCCAGTACCACCGTTTTCACTATCCTCAACCCCCAAACCCTTCCGATCATATGCATAACCTACCCTACTGACCTGACAACCACCCGCTAAGCCTACGACGTATCCCGGCTACTTCCGTACATACCTACTATTCACCAATCCTACATCCCGCACCTATATAACCTGTAAACTCCCTTAGAGGACCCCTTGTCTTGATATTAACTTGTTTACTCCCGTATCTCTTGTTTTCTCTCTATTTTCTTATACTCTTGTCAATTCATCTATTTTCTCAATACACGCTTGTTCTGGCTTCCGCTTTTCGACTCACGCGTCGACTTGACTACCAGCAAGCTCATACGACAATCAGACTCGCCGCCGTCGAACTATTCGACGTCGGCTCACACAACTAGACTCAGAACTCGCATTCGGGAGCTTTGGCATTCCCAATCCACCCGCTTCTCACTACTAGTCTTCGACTAGTCCACCCGCACGCATATTCGATCGCGGATCTCGCCCGCCTTTTATACTAAAGGCCTCAAAGCTACTTTCAGTACCTTTCCCTAAGACCGTCGACCCCGGTCTTACATTATCCACTTGTAAACATCATCTGGAACAACAAAGTCGCGAAAAGTGGTTATGAGGCTGTGGGCAATGTCTTTGGATGTGTTGGTAGTGTCGGACTGTGGGTGAGGCCCACTATAAATGAGATCATCCAATTTATTTTGGGTAAGGGCGGCCACTTCAGCATGAACATGGCGTATAAACTGGTCGACGTTCAGTGTTTGTTGCAGGATCTGCAACAACACACGGACACTTGGGTTGTATTCTTCATAAATAAGCCTCAATGTACTTTTTAAAGGCTTAACTTTTTCTTTTGCAACATGTACCAAAAGCCTATGAAAAGTTAAACAATGGCCACCAGCTGACATGAGAAAACTTACATCTTGTATGCCTTGTCAAAACTAGGGGGATTCATGATCACCATAATTCCTCCCTTATGTTTTAGCCAGGCCCTATAGCAATTTGGATTAGGCAATGAAGCATGGACCACAAAGAGTCAAGACCACTGATCTACAAGAATTGGTGGCGGTTTCATACTACCATCGCCAGAATTGATTAAAGCAAACATTCCCTGGTAATGGCTGTGATTGAAAAAGATGACTTTGTGGGTAATAATCTTGTAGACACCTTTTGGTGTGAAGAAGTAGGTTGTATCAGGGACATGATAGATGATAGGCCGTTGGTGGCAGAGGAAATATCTTAGCACAGCTGGTAGTAGCGAGGACTTTCCTGAATAAAATAGGGTATAAAGGAGAACAAAGTAAAGAACATCAAAGTGACAAACCAATTCCTGGATGACTGCCAAGTAGTACACCACCGCTGCCTCTGCCACTCTCATGTGCTGCTACTATGCGGCGGAGCGCATATCAATATTCATCAAAAACATACATCTTATTAGAGGTTTTTTGGTAGTTGAAAAGATTGAAAACACCAGAAAACTCGATGCAGTTGTCCTTTTTGTCATAAGAGGAGCCCCAGAATTCTTTGCTCCATTTTGCGACAGGGTGGCTTTCCAGTAGCTTTACAGCATCCAGAGGGTCCTGGAGGCTGTCATAATCTATATCTATCTCAGGCCATTCCTTCCCATTGGGACAATCAAGAAGATCTTTAAAAAGCACCATAGTTGTGACAGTGGTTCAAGTACTAGTTATTCTCACAGGCCATGATGCCAGCTCGATTTTTATTTTATACCGCACGTGTAAGTAAGACTAAGTACTAAGGCTCAGGGAGATACTATAGGCTCCTGTTAATGGTAATTTGTTGATTTGATTCAACTCTCTTCATTCAACCACCATCTCCCACCATGACTCTTCTCTCTGGTAAGCTTTTCTTCTCTTTATGTTTTGTCTTGAAGTTCTCAATTTGCATCTGGCCTTCCACCTACCTCCAGTAGGACTTGCATGTCTTGCCTCTATTCCTTCTGCCGACATTGCCACTTCCAGGCTCATTGTAATCATCAATGAGCCTACATGTTCTCCTGCCACTGGATCTCCTTCATTGATTTTGCACCTGTCTATGAGATCCAGAAACATTTTCCATGGCTGCACACCTCCTGCAAGCTCGAGTCTTCCCATGTCTCATGAAGTCTTGCTTTTCCAAGGGCTTCCTAATGGCTGGTTGTACTTGACCGACTACAAAGCCACTGAGGAAGCTTGTAAAGAATTTGTTGCTGTGAGGTGGAAGGTCAATGACTTGTCTCAACACCTCAAGCCTGAAGTACAGCGAAAGCGACCTCTAGCACCATCGATCCATTGACCAGTACAAACTTCAATACTGTTTCTACTAGTGCAGAGCGAGACAGGTCGAACAACGGTACTGAAGATTGAGCTTAGGTGAGTTGATATCATTTCTGCCTTCTGATATTTATCTCATTTTGTGCTTTAAGATCATCTTCCTACCAAGAATTGAAGAAGTTCTGTGGTACTCTGATTGTAATGTCTTTGATGGCAGATGAACTACCATTTGGATTCAAAACATATTCTAGTACTACCTATAGCAAACATGGTCTAGTTCTATCAGTACTTTGGATTGACTTTGGATTTGTAGTGTTAGAAACAAGATCTTCAACTGATTCAATGTTGCTTAAAGTCATCCGATCATTTTCCTCTTTGGCTTCCGCGACTTGGGAGCTATGCAAAGAGAGAAAAATTTTAAAAGTGCAGAGGAGACAAACTTGAAATACAACCTACTCGAGTCACGATATTGTCTCGACGCTCATTTCCAGACCAGCATACATTTCGCAATACAAATTGCAAGAATCTGGGTCACACTTGAGAAGTTTGTTGTTGCCAAGTATTGCCTTTTGCATATGGTTCAGGGTGTCAGCCGAAATTATTTCCGTGTTTATTTGGGCTGCAAATGAATGGGGGGCTATGCAAAATGAATTAAGGCCTATATTCTTTTTGGCCTGGGCCTTTGGTTTCCATAGTTTTCAATTCATTTTGAGCCAAACAAACAAGTTCAAAAAAAACCATCAACCCCAGAACCATATGCAAAAGGCAATATAACCAGAAGCTCTTTCACGCGGGTTATGAATGAGCGGACAAGGATACAAATGTAAATACACACCCACTGCTCTGCATTCAAACCGGTATCTATGGTGTCCCAAAGTGTGAAAAAATTAATTGTTGCACGCTCATCAATTATCATACGCGCTACTTGCAACTCACGCATGCGCATATAATTGTTCCGCGCTCAACAAAGCCAATGATTTTAATTTCCGAAAAAGGAAGGCATGAGGTAAGCCCTAGCCGGTATGCCGGTAGTCCTTTTTCCCTGCAGAAAGACCCAGTTCTGCCAAAAAATGCCTTTCAGGAATGTATGCCTCATCCCTTACAAGGGACTCGACTGTAACGGCTGTCGAATCAGAACAGGTCAGAGCCAAATTGGGCTCTGGCAGCAATCTGGCAGAGCCCAATAAGGTAATCTGAGTAATAGTGCTTACAATTATGTTTCACATGACTATGTAGAGCCGTTTACTGCCGAACTTCATTGATGACGTATACCTGCCGGTATCCCCGCTCCGGTTCCTCCGAGAATCTGGTGAGGATTCAGCGGCATCTTCTATATAAATAATATGGCTGCAGGGTAGATTCAGGTAGACTTCATACTTGTACTACAGTAACAATACTTTAAACAATTATACTGTATACAGCAATGATGGGTGTGCCCTTTGCAGCTTTGCCAGTGGCCACTGGCCACTGGGACATACAATAGAGTCTGAGGGGTAAGAGAGGGCCTTGTCTATACTATCCATTTATGCTTCAGTTCAAGGCCTCCTAAATGAAACTCAAAACCTGTATGTACTCCAGAGTGCTCCAGAGCACTAACAGCTGTCAAAAAGCCATCAAACTGCTCTGGAGCACTCTGGAGCACTCTGGAGCTAGTACCCTTGCTCCAGAATGTATTAAGATGCCTTATCAACCATACAGGTTTTGCTGATGCTACCTCCTCACAGTTGTCAGTAAGTACCTTACATCTGAAAAGGCATTTTTGTCCTAGTAGATCAGAAGTCAGCCTTGTGAAGAGCAAGCTTGAGGGTAGTAAGCTTACCTATAGTGTATATTTACACTTTAAAATGCATATGATCCTGGATGAAGAAAATTGAATCAAAACTGACAAAGAAAAGAGCATCCCATCCTCATTTACAAGTGTACCTAGTAAGCAAAAATTTGAAGTATCCAGAACTTAACAGTGTAGAGAAACAGATTGACTCTAATGAAACATTATGAAAAGAAACTCATTAACAGTACTGAGAACAGAGCATGTTAAAGGGGTCTGGAAGAGAGAAACCTAGAGATTACACATCATCTATGGTCTGTATGTATGCTTCTGATTCTGAAGTCCTGAATCATTCCTGTACTATCTTGGCTATCAGTATAATAGAATTGGTGGGGTTACTTGGGCAACAAAACTTCGGGAGCTATCTCACTAGTTGGCTATATCTCTGTCAATTTAAGTAGCGTGCGTGATTAGTGTCGCGCGCGCATGAGTTGTAAGTAGCGCGTATGATAATTAATGAGTGCGCGACAATTTATTTTTTCACACTTTGGGCCACCATAGGTATCAACCCAAATCTTCCTTGCAATATCTGGCGGAGTAGAAGGTATGGGAGGGCTGAGATGCACATTTGTCATGAAAGAGAGATTGATGAGAATCTTCTTCAGGTTTGTACATGTTTGAATCTGTATTTTGATTCCACTGTGCAGGCCCACAGTGGAAAAGGGTAACTAGATGAAGCAAATAAGACGGTCATACGACGTACCAATAAAGCCTTCTCTTTTCCTATAGTATCTTTGAGCATTAACGATGAACAATTCTCGCGTATTCCTGTTACAAGGAGAAATCCCATCGTCTCACTGATACCCTGGAAATGATTTTCTGTTTATCGGTAGATAGTAAGGATCTCCAGTGCCGTTGATACTGTTCCTCGATCGTTTAGAGGTGGGTATGAATCCAAAGTAGCCTTCTCGAGAGACGCAGAATCAAGAATAGCAGATAGAAATGGAGTAGTCTGGATAGGTTTTCAATTATTGAAAAGATGCGAGAGCAGACGCGTCAAATCGCAGCGCGCGCTAAATTTGACAACATGTATGATTGACCTCGTGTCTCGTGTAATCCATGACTGTTTACGCTCCTTCTTAATTCCATTTTCTCCTACTAGCCTCTTCATGCGAAACTGATGTACGCCAATCTCAATGACACACTCGACCGACTAGACCAAATTCCAGACAATCAGATGGACATGGATGCAGATGCAGCGAATTTTACAGGGACAGACGACGAAGAACGTTCAGTTTTAGAGGATGACGATTCTGACGCAGCTTCAATGTTGTCTATTCCAAACGAGCTTATAGACTTTGACTTGGTTTATTCTCTTCACACTTTTGCTGCTGAGGTCGAAGGTCAGGCAAATGCCATCAGGGATGATAGGTTATTCTTGATGGACGACAGCAACAGTTTCTGGTGGCTTGTTCGCGTTCTCAGAACCCAGGAAATTGGTTATATTCCTGCAGAGAATATCGAGACACCTTTTGAGCGTCTGGCCAGGCTCAACAAGCATCGAAACTTTGACGTAAGTATGCCCTCTAACACCAATTTAACCGAATTAACACATCTCTTCACAGCTTGCGTCTGCAACACAGGCTGAGCTTCAACAGGATCAACTACGCGACAATCTTGATTCTCGTCAAGGCCAGAATGCCTCTCGTTCTCGCTCACAGTCTCGCACAACTAAGAGCGTTAAACTTGCCGCTTCTTTACGTGTACACAGATACCGTCAAGCCCCATGGCACTCAGAAGATGAGGATGACGAGGAAGATGAATGGGATGTCGAATCGTACGACGGAGAAGATGCTGGTCTTGCTGCTGAGGAGGAAGAAGAGCTTGGACCGAATGCAATAGAAGCGGATGATCGACAACAGACTCGTCCTATCTCATTCCAGGCCACGCGCGCTAAACAGTCGCGCTCCGAATCTCTCGCCCCCATGCAACCTGGTCCTTCAGAAGCCTCACTAAAGGCTCGGCAGTTGCAACAGCAGCAGCAAGTGCAACAACAACAAAGGCAACAGGCAGTTCGGCAACGGCCCCAGTGTTGTACTCTCCGACTCAGCCGCTGCGTACATCGGAGTCTCGTGCTCAGGAAAGCCCTACTTCATCATCCAACTCTGGCCGTCGCCGAGATCCCCTCGAGCAGAAGGATACTGTTCGTATGACGATGACGCCTAGTCTCGTCCGTGAATCAGATAGCACCTCTATTCTCACACCTTCTTCTGTATTACAACAAAGACAGAAAGCGCCTGACACTTATGGGAGCGACGGAAAGAAAAAGAAGGGAGTGTTTCGAGGATTTTTCAGTCGTAAGAAAGACAAAGACAAGAAGGATAAGAACGGATCTAGATCCCCCTTTGAAGTCTTTGATAACAGCCGACCAAGTAGAACTCCCGAAAACTCTGGAAGGTCCTCTGGTACGGATTTGATGACCGTTTCGACCACCCAGACTGCTATGCAACAACAACCACAAGGCAAAAGCCGCAATTTGCTCACAGGTTCAGTGGCTATTCTTCCTTTCCAGCTGTTCAGTAAAGTCCTTACATTAGACATTCTGTGGGATCAGGTCCGCCTATACACCTATTGAAAATGAAAACCATTGCAGACCTTCAACGAGGAATTTCTGAGCTGTGCTGGCAAGCTCAGTTGACCCAGGACTTTTCGGACAAAACTATAGAGCAAACATTGGTGGAGGAGGTTATGGAGTATCTACAGACAGTCAGTTTTGATCTTAGTCCTTCTCACTCAATAGCTTCGCATTATGACTGACATTGGTTATAAAGGAATTAGATTCTGACAATGCAGCTCTAAATCTGATAATCACCATGCTGTCTTTGGTACAACAGGCATGTATTATAAAAGATGCTTGTGGACTCTTCGTCAAATATCAGTGACATATGAGGTCTTTCCATCTTCATTGGTAATTCAGAACGTTAAGCAAGATGGACGGCGATGCAGTTGCAGGGTGGCGGATTTGCAGTGAGTGTAACTGCATGGAAATGCGTTGATTTTTTTAATTGACTGGTATGAAAGGATATCTACCGTCGGAACAGTGGGAGAACAACGTGTATGTCTAAAAGTTCTTCGACTTGTCTATAGAACAGGAAGAAGAAATTCGTGACAAGATCCGTAAGGTGAGATCCTCTAGCAAGCGATTCACTCAGACCATTCATGAAATTACGGCTCACTCACCATAGGAATTCTGCAATGAAGCCCTGATATGGAGGCAACTCAAGCATCCAAATATTCTTCCATTGCTGGGTGTCAATGCGATCCTGTTTTCGCCTTCTTTTTGTCTGATTTCCCCCTTGGATGGAGAATAAGGATGTTATGACCTACCTAAGGAAAAATCCGACTCATAACCGACATACCGTGGTAAGCATTGTAGAAATTTTGGGTGAGAGCATTTTTCATTGATTTTTGATCTAGCTGTCCTGAGATTGCAGCAGGCTTGTCCTATCTACATATGCGAGATCCACCAATTCTACATGGTGATATTCGAGGCGTGCGTCCATATATAGTCTTCTTCAATCATTCGCTGCTAACGTGCATGTACTACATATTTTTACAGGCCAACATCCTCATCTCTGATGACTTCCATTGCTGTCTTGCAGATTTCGGCCTGACTGTGGTCATTTCTGATTCTCGGGCGCTGTCCAATGCCACAAGTGGGATGACCAAAGGCACAGCACGTTGGATGGCACCAGAGCTCATAATTCCCAAGACTTCAGCTAAGCCAACTAATAATACTTCAAGAGATGTCTATGCTTTTGGATGTACTATTCTTGAGGTAAAACTTTCCTTTCCTCTTTCAACTTACAATATTCATGAATTCTGATGAAATTTAAGATCCTTACACTACGGTTACCATTCACGATAAAAAAACAGACCCAGCCATAATTTACAGTCTAATGCGGGGTGAACGACCAGCTCGGCCTCGGAACGTCTGGTATCCAGATTCCTATCTGGGATCTTTACGACTCAGATGTTGGGCTGAGGAAGCTGCAGCTCGTCCAACCGCTCAAGAAATATCTGATTTTCTACAGACTGCTTTAAACTGATCCGCTATCCAGTGTTCAGGGCTCAGACTCAGACTCTGGCCCAGACCCGTCCTATCAGCCTCTCGTGCTACTGCTACTGCTGGTTTGAACCTCCCGTCTCCGTACATGTTCCAATGTCCACTTGGACGTTCACTGCTTCCAAATCTCCGCGTAACGGAATGTGTTCAGTGATGATTAGATTTGTTAGCTGAATCGAATGATACATCGTCTTCGCGTCTTCCCCTCTACCACAACTATCAGGCCAATCCACCTTTGCTTCAGCTCACCTTGGTTCGTCACAACTTCTACGGAAATCACCCAGCTTCGATGCTCTGTCCAGGCATTACGAGAAGAACGTACTTCCCATTCGCTCGTTAGAGTACAAGGAAAACACCTTCTGCGTTGATGTACCTCTGCGATATTCTCCTGCAAACGAGTCGCAGGAGGAAGACGAAGAACTCGCTGCTCTATTGGCCTTCGACCGTGACGATCCTTTCTTCCCCGACTGCCCTTTTGAAGGTTTCGACCTCGAGAAACATAGCTTTCCTGAGCCTCCTTCATTACTTTCGCGCGAGAACTAGCGCTTCCTTGAATCGCCTACATTGTGAATGTCTAGGAAATCCAGAAATGCTTTCCATGGCTATGCGCTATCTCCGAGCCGTCCTATGTTTCGCGAGGTCCTAATGGCTGGCAGCACTTCACCGACTACAAAGCCGCCGAGGAAGCCTGTACAGAATTCGTCGCCGCAGGGCAGGCCAATGACTCGTCTCAAACCTGAAGTCCAGCGAAAGCGACCAAGGATTCCTACCATCATCGGCCCATTGACCAGTACAAACTTTAATGCTGCTGCTACTACTACTAGCGCAGAACGAGACGGGTCGAACAACGGTACTGAAGATCGAGCTCAGTGGGTTGACCTCTGCCTTCTATATCTATCTCGTTTTGTGCTTTGAAATTCTGCAGGATGATCTTTCTACAAGAATGACGGGTTCCGTGGTACTCTGATTGTAGCTTCTTCGAATTTCGAATTATCATTGAGATATACTAGTATTAGTTATTCCCTATAGTAAACGTGGTCTGGTTCTATTAGTACTGTGAATGATTATGTAGTGTTAGAAAGCGAAATCTTCGACCAGGTTCAACGTTGCTTGATTCAAAAGTCATCCCGAAGAACTTCTCGTGCGACGCCACCCGCCTAACATCATCGTGCTCCTCATTCCAGTGTGATCAACAGGTGCTAGACCGATTTTCCTCTACGGCTTCCGCGATTTGGGATCTATGCAAAGAGATAGAATACTTTGAAAAAAGCGGTAGAGGAAATAAACTTGAAATGCAACCTTACTCGAGTCGTGATATCCAAGCACCATCATCCTCAACGCTCAATTCCGGACCAACATACAGATCGTTTCTGAATACAAATTGGAGGAAATCCTTTCCAATACGGGTCGCACTTGAGAAGGTTGCCGTTGCCAATGAATGACCAAGAGTTCTTTTGCGCGGGTTATACCAACGTTCATTCTGAAGATCACCAGTGAGAATCGACGAAAGGAACAGAAAACAGAACATCTCCACACACCTCTTCTTCTCAAACACCAGACCAATACCCTTTTGCCCATCCTCCTTCAAGAACCTAGCACTGGACCTAACACACGAAATGATAACTACTCGTTTCTCCCGACCCTGGTAATCCTCCACGGTTCCAACGTCTACTCGAGAGAGAGAAGCCTGTCTCAACTTTTCTCGGATTTTCCACACTTGTTCTCTCCTACATAACAATAGACCGTCAGTAATGATTCGTCAATCCACGTAGAAGACTCACCAAGGCGCCATAACCCCAATTTCATCAACCCGCAGCGGTGGAAAACTTTTGGAAGCTTCAGACATCAACGAGGTGATCACTTCGACTACCCGATCCACCTCCCCGGCATTAAACCAAGTAGCTCGCTAGATACAAATTCAGATCGCATATTCAGCTGACGCGTAAACCACAAACCTCGTCAAGGCTTTCCTCTTTTGTATCACAGCCGAGGAACATGAGAGGGAATTTATTGTTCTTGAGTCCAGCCCATGAGATCAAGCCATTGCTGGCACAAGGCTGGAGTGAATCATTATAAAACATCGCAGAAGGCGGCATCAGAATTGCTGGATGTGAACGATAATTCTGTAGCGGGATAAGAGACCAACTACAAGCGTACAAAAACGAAAAACGAACCTGGATGAGGTTCGCAAAGGGTTTGAACCCTGTGTAAAGCGGATTCCGGTGTAACGGTAAACCTGTGAGGGGAAGATGGCGTCGAGGATGAAGAGCATCCGCGTGTTCCGCGTAACAGAGGGCGGTCAAAGAGACGCTCAAGTAAGGACACATCCAGTTCATGAGTGCGCGCTTCTGGAGACGTGATGATGGGTCCCACTGTCACAACCACAAAGTCAGCTTGCAAAGATTTTCCAGAATAACTGAAAGAACAAACGCTGGGAAGGATCCCCACATAAAACCTAAGCTGCGGTGTGATCGACAACGGATGATAGTGGTCCGTGTTCGTTTCGACGTTGGAGCTTTTGACTGTTTTCTTCGTGGTCAGTCTCCTGATTTTGTTAACACGACAGAGATGGGCACTAAGAGCTCGGGCTCTAGACCTTGTGCAGCCTGTCCAACGATTTAGCGAGGCGAACGCGGAACGGTAATCATGAGACTCTTACTTCGTCAATAAGCAAATGTGTCCAATGAGGAACCACTTGGTGCTTCGTCTTCCTGTGCGGGTGCAACGACAACATCGTGTGCTCTTCCAACAAGCACAACGCCGAATTGGTACACAAAGCTTCCACTAGAATATTTGCATCCAAACACGATGTCACCACGACCCGGTAACTCATGAGAGATTTCCAAGGAGGGATAGCGAATCTATCATTCTCGACATAACAGAATTGACGAATTTGATCAGGAACTTCTGCAAATGTGCGATTCTGGTCATTTAGGCGGAGCATGTCTCCTGGTTTGAGAGAGGATCCAAGACGTTGAGCTAACGTGTCGGTGGCAGGGTTTGAAGGAGCGCATAGTAGGATGTGGGCTTCAGGCTGAGTCCGTAAGATTTGGTGGACAATCTCTACGACAGTACGAGTTTTTCCAGTACCTGGAGGCCCCCTGATGAGAAACGGTACAGGGGATTGGTACATACGAAACAGATGATGTTGCGAACTATAGCATAGAATGGACGGATGAGTAGTGATACTGGATACAAATGTAAACACACACCCGCTGCTCTGCGTTCAAACCGTTATCAACCCAATTCTCCCCTGCGATACCCGGCGGAGTAGAAGGTATGGGAGGGTTGAGATGCAGATCGTTCAATTCTGGGAACAACCAACGATGAGCTACATCGCGCTTCCCATTTGATGCCAAAATACCGCCTACTTGACACGCGGCTCTATCCATCACGCTCGAGGGATATGCGTTTGTCATGAAAGAGAGATTGAAGACGGGAAGTACTTCTTCGTCAGGTTTGTACACAGCAAGTCCCTGAGACGATTCATGGCCAGGAACAGGACGAATATACGTTTCGATGTGCGTTTTGAGTGCAGGACAGTGGAAATCTAAAAAAAAGGGTAACTAGATGAAGCAGATAAGACGGTCACACGACGTACCGATGAAGCCTTCTCTTTTCCTAAGCCTGATCACTCTTCCCTCGAAAGCAATACCGCTTCCAACCTTCCACTCAACCAATACTTCCCTAAGGAATATAGTATCTTTGAGCATTATGAATGGATAGTTCTCGCGAATGCCTGGAACAAGGACAGAGAAATCCCCATCGTCCCACTGCAACACCCTGATCTTCACCTGCCACAAAATGATTTTCTCTTTATCGGCAGCCATTTGGTCCAATTCCCAAGATAATAAGGATCTCCAGTGTTGTTGATATTCTTCTTCGTTTAGAGGTGGGCATGAAGTAACTTCGGAAGGCGGAGAATCAAGAATAGTAGAAGGAAATAGATTGGATAGTTTTTCAATAATCAAAGAAGGTAGAAAAGACGTAGGATACAATGATGAAGGGAAAACGGGTATCGGAGTGAGAGGTTGAAAAGTTTGTGGCTGTTTTTGGATATCCCTCAAATATTGTGGAATATATATTTCTGCCTGTGGAGAATCGTTAGATTGGAAAGAGTTTGAAAACAAGGTCGCATACATATTTATCAAGAGTGAAAGTATTCGTCTGTGAAGTATCAATCGATGGATTATCAACTAAGTACTAATAGAGGAAACTTACATCCGGCGGATTGGGTGAAACGGGCGATTGAGGCAGCACTTGCGCGTTTTTTGTCGGATCCTGCTTAATTTCGATACCTTGGCGTGAAAGCATGTCAGGAGGTGAAGAAAATCCCGGGGGCGGAGCAAGTCTGCCTTTCCAATAGACATGTCCAGGGGTTCGTGTAGCAGCCTGAGCCTCCGGAAGCGATGAAGACTGCGTCACTTGCTGGGCAGGCGATCCATGGTTAGGTGGTAACCAGAGTGGCACTGGGTGAGAATATGGAGGCTGATTATATGGATAGTTCGCAGGATGGTAATAAAAATTAGGAGGAGGAGAAAAGAATTGTGGCGGAGAATGTTGTGGTGGAGAATGCTGAAAGTTCATGATAGATTTGGGCAATGTACACTTCTTAGATAGAGAGTTCTGGTTGAATGAGTAGAGCTCGGTCTACATCTGAGCCTAGAAGTCAACAAGAGAGATGAGCGCCCGGGAAATTGCTCACAGTCACGTCGCGTCGTCATGGTTTTCGTGAATGCTAGGATTTTGGTATATGAAACACAAATTCAACAACAACAACAACAAACTATAAAATGGTAGTATACTTTACGCGGGTGTAAAGAATGTGGGTACAGTACATCTACAAAAGATTCAACAACAAACGTTCAAACATGAGAGTATGTACTGTCAAGTCCGGGGGTATAAAATAACACTGCGTTGCCGCTCTGTATCACAGCTCCAAAATCCCTCAATTAAGCCCAACAAAACCCGCAACAAGCAATCCGCCCATCAAACCAACCATCGACATCGGAGTTTGAGAGACTGCGCCATTCTTCGACGTAGAGCCACCTGTAGAAGAGGCACTGGTGGAAGCACCTTTGCCTGTAATAGAGACGCTCGGGACACTGATAGTGGCCGAAGGTGGGACCACTAAGGTGGAACCGCCACTAGTCGAGGAAGAATTCAAGGAGGTACTAGTACTGGTAACAGTAAGTGTGCCATTACCGACGGAGGTACTGCTACTAGTAGCGGAGACGCTGACGGTCGATGTGGATGTGGATGTGGTTGGAAAGTCCGTGAATGTGGTACTGACTGAGGTTGTAGTCGAATCAGTTACGCTCGTAGTGGATGTCAAAGAGACTGAATCACTGGTAGAGGATGTGACAGACACCGAATCACTGGTGGTGGATGTAACAGACACCGAATCGCTGGTAGAGGATACGAAAGTCGATGAATCAGTAGGGGTGGTTGTCGCCGAATCAGTGGTAAAGCTAGAAAAAAGCAGTTAAATAAACACGAAAGCAAGAGTACAAGTAGACTTCGCATACGAGGTAGACGATGTAAAGTCAGTGGAAGCTAAACTGGATGTAGTATTCTGAGCCCATGCAGTAGCAGAAAGGGCAAGAAGAATGGAACAAATTCCAGAGCTCGTCAAAAACTTCATGATGGTTAACAGGGAAGGTCAAACGCAAAGGAAAAGAAACGAAATGATGCTTTAATTTCTCTCAACACGTCGTATTTATACCTAATGAGACCTAAATCATTTTGATGAACTTGAGACTCTTGCCGAGAGAATAAATGTCAGAGCCTCAGAGGGATGAATATATCCAAGGCTATGAGGAGTAAGAATTTATTGGCCCGCGGACCTAGAAACGTACAACTCACCACGAACGGCCAGAGTTACGTTACCAAGCTGAATGGATTGATTACTTGCACCAAGACTCCCTATGCTAGAACCGCACAGTCCGCATATCGAATAGAAAAGGTCCTGCAGATTAAAATCACAAGATCAATCTTTTCAAACGTTGCCAAGAGTCCATATATTGAGCAACTCCCGAGCAACACACGAAGGCTTTGAATTGCCGTTGTCGCAACCGCGCGCTCGAGCCCCTGCAAGGGAAGCGAGGGGAAGAGTCAGTTGCCCAGCAGCAGCCTGCCTCTCCAAGTGCCGCAAACAAAACCGCTTAACCGTATTGCTCATTGCGCAGAGGATAGAGTGAATGCGTTGAATTGAACGTAAATAATCACCAAAACTTGAGTCTACTGAGAAGTGATTGAGGACTTGGGGTACTTTTTGTTTTTGTCGGCGGCGGCGCGTCTGCTTGAGCGTGGCGTCGTTTATATTCCGCTGGAGTTTCTCCAGTAAGACCACCTTTCCAAATTCCGAGACGTAAAGCTCTGCAAAGACTCGTTAGGGCCGGCTGCACAGTCCGAGGGAAAGGTACTCACTTTGCTCCGGTTTCCGTTTTTAGGAATTCTTCTTTACCCCATTTTCCATATTCCGCTCCAGCCTGGCATACGAAAACTCTGTGAGCGTCTACCGACCCAACGAACATAATATCTGACCTGCTCGTATGTCGTGGCCCATCCAGTTCTGAGCATTTCAAGTGCCAGACTGCTACCGAAAATCGATCCAGGTAAAAACGGTTTCTTCACGATGACATTCGAGACCTGTATCATACACATGAGCAAATGGAGGGGAAAAGAGAGAGTGGGTACGAACAATTCGGGAATACTGGTCGCGATTGATTACTTGGCAGTATACAGTTTGACCCAGAATTCGATTCGTTAACCAGGCCAGGCTTTCTGCGGCATATGGCTGAGCTTCACGACCAAAATGGGCAGCCTGGAAGGTTCATCGAGGGACGTTTGAGCTTCAGGAATAGATGACTACCTCTGGGGCGTCTACGCCAGCTATGCGGATGTGTAGGGTTTGATTTCTCAGCTCTTTACCCGATGGTACGCGTCGGAATTTCAAGGGCCACGACCAGCCAAAGCCGGGAGTGTGATACAGTCTAAGGGAAGTGAATATTATAGTTTCAACTAGTCTAGACGCCTTACCGAAAGTTATCGGCATCTCCTACACTAAGACATCATAAGCAACGCAAAAATTGAGAATGAGCTGAGCTGACCTTACTACTCGACCCTTGATCCACCGTTTCCTGTCAAAGCTTTCGGGAGTAAGCCAGTCACTGTTCTTTATCCGTTTAAAATAACGAAGATGAATTCTTGATATTCCAATAGCAGTAATAGCTCCAGCAGCAAAAGTAGAAGCAGCTAGTAGATGAGGAGGAACGGTCGAAGCATTCTTCGCTATGTATTCCTCTAATTCTTGCGGAAGTTTCGAAGGAGCCATTTGGTAGTCGAAAGCAAGACGCGGATGCAACGCGGATGCGCGCTTACTTGTAGCGCTCATGTCTTTCGATCTAGACCCTCGAAAAGCTTTGATTCTATACGCTACAGAAACAGGTACTGCTCAAGAAATAGCCAACCGCGTTGCTCGACAATGTCGCAGAATACACGTCAAGTCTCGAGTCCTTAGCATGGACGCTTACTCTGCGGTAAACTTCTCAGAGTCCTTCTCAACTTCAACTGAAGCTTCTTTCTTACCAGCAAGATCTCGTCTCGGAAGATCTGGTTATATTCATTGTATCTACAACAGGATCAGGTGT
Source organism: Gymnopus androsaceus JB14 (assembly GCA_009733575.1). NCBI lineage: Eukaryota > Fungi > Basidiomycota > Agaricomycetes > Agaricales > Omphalotaceae > Gymnopus > Gymnopus androsaceus. The sequence goes on from ML769943.1 coordinate 20,279, forward strand.
AGAGCCAAGATCCATGACAGTCCTGTGGAACATGCTATTACGATCTGATTTGCCAGAGGATCTGTTCGAGGACATGCATTTTACAGTCTTTGGCTTGGGCGATACAGCTTATGAAAAGTTTTGCTGGCCTGCAAAACGTTTAACGCGTAGGTTGGAGAGCCTCGGAGCTGTAAAGTTTTATGAAGTCGCAGAAGGAGACGAGCAACATCTCTTAGGGTCCGTCGTGTCAATTTTTTTCATTGTAAAGATTCACCACTCATATAGTACTAGGATAGACGGAGCCTTGGAGCCTTGGCTTGAGGCTCTACCAAAGGCATTGCTCCAGATAATGCCGCTTCCTCATGGACATGATATAACACCTCAAGATCAGACCCCTCCATCTCGGGTGACACTGGCCAACTGTTCAGAATCGCAAGTAGCTCCAATCGATCCTTGGGACCAAGATCAGGAATATCACACAGCCACAGTAAAATGCAATACACGAATCACCGCGCAAAACTGGTTCCAAGATGTTCGCCATCTTGAATTCGATCTGGAGGACGATGTCAGGTAAGTTCTGTTCAACAGCCATTAGAGCAATCCTCACGAAATACAGATACTCTCCAGGAGATGTAGCCGTAATACACCCTGTCGCTGACGCAGACGATGTGGAAAATTTCCTTTCTTCGATGGGCTGGGGAAACTCTGCCGACGATCTGCTCGAGATCAAGCATGTTTACCAAGGTTCATTTCAGTTCTTTGCGCGATACATAATCAGCTAATCGATTTTCAGACCAATCTCTCCCAGATAATCTGCCTCGGTTCGCATCTCTACGGACGATCTTTAGTCGATATTTAGACTTCAATGCCGTTCCGAGGCGGACTTTCTTCAGATACCTTCGCGATTTTACCTCGGACGAAACCGAAAAAGAAAGATTGGACGAGTTTCTGTCTGCAGATCTTGCTGTGCGCTTTTCTTAGGCTTTCTTCTAATCTACTCTGACGGGAGGCCTACTTAGGACGAGCTATATGATTATTGCTATCGGGTTAGACGCACGATACAGGAGGTCCTGTCTGAATTCCGCAATGCGCAGATCCCTAGAGACTATATATTCGACGTATTTCCTCCATTAAGACCACGTCAATTTTCTATCGCGAGTTCTTCAGAGGTAGATCACTCTCGTCAAACAATCCTGCTCTTCACTGACTTTCATTTGCAGAGACATCCACGCTCAATACATCTCTGTGTCGCAATGGTCAAATACAAGACAAAGCTCAAAGTACCGCGCCGAGGGGTTTGTTCCACCTATCTATCCCGGTTGCAACTAGGTCAGCAATGAATGCCTGTTATTCCAGGAGATGAATGAAGGCTTACTACGTCCTGAGCAGGCCATCACCTCAAGATCCGAGTTCTTAAAGGATTCCTACAACTACCTACGGACGACGATACCCCGATTATCTGTGTCGGTCCAGGAACGGGTGTTGCTCCGATGAGAGCAGTGATTCAAGAGCGAATCCAGCGTAACGCATATGGTATGAAAAATTTCTCCAAGTCCTAATTGACGATTATTGACTTTTATTTTCTGCATAGAAAACACATTATACTTTGGCTGCCGCTCCGCTGAAAAAGACCAACATTACGCCAACGAGTGGCTCCAATATTCCGCAGATAAAGCACTCACATATCGAGTGGCGTGCTCTCGAGATGGACCCGAAGGTATCAAGAGAACCTATGTCCAAGATCTCATCACCCAAGACTCTGAGCGATTATGGAGACTACTCGATGAACGCGGGGCGTATGTTTTCATATCAGGGTATGCTTTTGCTTTTTTCATTTGTGCTTCTCGTTCTTATGGATTTTTTTTTACAAGGTCTTCAAATAAAATGCCTACTGCTGTGAAAGAATCTTTACGAGATGCAGTGGTGCGATGGGGTGCTCGATCAGAGGAAGAAGCGTCCCAGTATATTCTAGATTTGGAAAGAAGTGGGAGATTGATTGAAGAATGCTGGAGCTAGATGAACACTTTAGTATCTATACTTAAGTACTAATCTCATAACAGAGACGATTGATGGAGAATGCTAGTGAGAATTATTTTGCAACGAGTAAGAAATTAGCGCTCACTCCACGCGAGCGCTGATAACTCCAGCTTTGACCTTCACACTCCGAGCCAAATCATCACTGTCTATGGCCTGTTCACAAAGACTAAGATTATGTTGCTGTAGATGCAGGGATTTTGTTATTGTTAGGATGGCATTCTGGAATGAAAATGTTGCCATTGAACAATGAACATGCTTTCAGAGTAACTAGTCTTCCAAGTTTTTAGCGATATGATGAGACTTGGTCTAGCTTCCAAGCCATATTCCAGAAGTTGGAAAAATTCATTCAACCTGAATGGTGCCCTCTTATCTTTTATGTTATAATTCCTTTATTTCATACAGAGTCAGTGGGCGCCTTCTTCTTTTTTTTTTTAGAGCTATTCGAGCTTACATAGACGATCTACTGGCATGGGCTTGCCTACACTTACATCCGTCTCCTGTATTGATGGAGATCCAGCTTAATCCCTTGTGCGCAATGGAGCTTGCATGCGAAACTTGCAGCTCAACTGTCGTAGGCATTGACCACCTTTGGAACGGAAGGGCCAGCAAGTTTATCACTTTTGATATGCATCCCAGCTTTCAGCCTACTATTATAACTCGGTATCGAACAATTCGATACTTGGGATATGGAGATGATGATCGTTGGACTGTCTTTGTAAAGAGCGATCTTCGGAGTACAGTAGGAAAATCACCGAAGATGGACGACAGTGGAAAGAACATCTCTTGATTGTGCATAATTACTCAAATTAAGTAGTATAACTTCGATTACATATAGTATAGTCTCAACATATAACATTATCCACCAGGTCCTTCGCTGAGATTATCACACTCTCTATATCCTCGAACCGATTCAAACCAGAAGTCCAATAGGTATTCTTCTGGCCTTGCAGTGCGTTATAGCTTTCATAAAATCCTGCATTCAGCGCGTTCGTCAGGGCATGAGGGAAATAATCTTGTCGCGTGAACAATTTAACGTCCCCTTCCGTAACTGAAATCGGTGTAGTTATGTTGCCGACCTCGTTATGCGCAATACCCACACCCAAGCTATTAGCAGTTTGAACCAAGAGCTCCATTACCTGCTCGTCGGTATCGCTTGAGGTTTCATTGTAGGGGCTTGGACCAAAAGACCAAGTCGTGGAAATGGGGGAATCGTTGAAGTAGCGTAAGAGAGCGATGGGGCCGGAATCCGGGACTGGTGGGCTTTTGGAGAAGACAAACGGATATGGGAGGCTCATGTTGACAGCTGCAGGACCAATATGCTTCTACCCCGACGTTGAGGAAGACTTTCCTCTCTTGGGGTGTAAAATCAAGGCCGGCAGCCGTCAATGCGCGCAGAGTCGGAGGGAAAGCAAGCACGAGACGCGAGCACGTTTGAGTGTGAGCCTCATTCCCTTTGGTGTTGTACGTGACTACAGGATATTCGCCACTCCGATCTGTCATTGTCAAGCAAGCAGGTTAGCTCGATACGGATACTTCAATCTTGCGCCTGATGACTGACCAATTTGGGTGACGTTCGTACTGCTGTAGATAGTTCCCTTCACGTGCGTTTCGGAAAACCAAACCCAGAGCTTGTGGAAATCTAGCGACATAGTGTTAGTAGTAAAGGGACCAAATCATAGTATCTATTCACTCACCCACGGAATACCCAGGAGTTATTCCAATGATATACGTCAAGATTTCTGGAGTCAAAAGCTGAAGAGCGAAGAGCTACATATGGAAAGTTAATACTGTCAGTGAGTGTCTTTGTCACAGAACCTAGAATAACACTCACGGCTGGAGTTTGTGTGAAGTCACCATAGCCATAATATACAAGCCCTTCTTCGACGAAAAGTGGGATCAACTCGAAGCCATTGGCAGATAGCCATTCGCTCATTGGAACGGCTAGAGTCTTCGGGAACACCGTTCTATGCAGTAGACCTCAAAAAAGCTCCGTGCTAACAGATTTGAATGGACTTACAAGGTACCTCGATCCTGTGTAATTGGGCGCAAACTGAGTGTTCCACAACAACGTATATTGCTCTACCTCGAGCTGTATACTAATCAGTTCAGCCTCATCTGGTAGAGGCGCTTCTGTGACATTCTGCGCGCCCTCAATCCCAGGGCCATATAGCCAGTAGAGCCAATTAGCTGAAGGACCAGGGGAGGGTGCAGGACTAAGCGGTAGACCTGCTTCCAGGATTAAAGGCAAAGTATTATTGTAAGTCTGATTCGTGAATGTAATGGCACCCATGGGGTGATATTTTGTTCTAGGCAGTGGTTATAAGCTGTACTTATTATCTAAGACGAAATCGCATACGATACCTAGCGGGGTCGTCGTAATAAGACTGACATTTGCCTCCTACTTCCAGATTCGAGTCGAAAATGACAGTAGAGATTTTGCGAGATTCTAATTCACTGGCCACGGTAAGACCTGAAGGTCCTGCACCTAAAAAAACGACCTAAATATCCTGTCACTAGCAATAGTAAACGGTCCCGTACCTATAATGCATACAGGGTAACACTGCACGTCAGACCCAAGGTTGCATCCCGAGTATGAAGCAGCGGATACAGGAGCCTGCGGGGCTGCAGCTCGGGCACAAGATACAAGCCAAATGAGAAAGATACGTAAAAGGGATTCAGCGAAGAATGAATTCATTATTCGTTAGATAGAAAGAACTTAGAAGAGGTCCAATGCGCTGCTCAATACAATTTATACTCTACCCTGTAGCGATGTACAGGGCCGGGGCCAGGCTGGACTATAAAGGGCTGGGCTCACTAAAATCGAAACCCAAGCCTTAAGCCCTTGAAGCCCTGACCCAGGCTCGCTCATAGGCTCTCATAAGCCCCAGTGAAGCGTCCACATCAATGGGCTCCCAAAAGTACTTAACCTAAAATGGGTTTAAATGTTATGCACATTTGATGCACATCCCATGGATCTATTGAAGGTAGGAAGGCTCACTTTATGGCATTTTTACCTGCATTTACAGGTTATATTTTATTTTACCATAAGCTCTAGCTTGAGGGCTGGGCAAGGGCTGGGTAAGGGCCGGGCTCAGGGCTTTCAAAAATTGAGCCTCTTTCAAGCCATCCGGGTTAGACTTTGGATGGTTGGGTCAGGCTGGGTCAGTCCAGGTATCAGGGCTCAAGCCTGGCCCTGCACATTGCTAAAATATCTAGGAGTGAATATGGCTACAAACCTTATATCTGTCTCCATAGATGGGGTACTAATATGAGCTTGGAAAGGTACAAGGCCCCAAATTCCATGTCAGCATCAGTATGGTAATAATAATATGCAAAAATTATGCCCCATATGGGTACTCATATTATGTCATATATGGCCTATGGCAATAATAGTGGGTGAAAATTATTTTTACAACACATGTTAGTGATCCCAAAGTACATATTGTTTTGCACTAAAGTACACTTAAGTAGTACATGATATTTATGCTCTCAACGCATGTCCAGTCTATGGAAGTACATGTTTCTCTTCTGCAATACATGCTTTTTGATGCTTCTGTATCCTCAAAATATTGGCTTTCCAATTTATGTTAAGTACTTTCAGCCTATATTAACTGGGATCCTAGGTCTGACCTCAGTACATGTTACACAACACTTATTAGGCTACAGCCCATGTTTGTGTTCAGTACATGCTGCACCTCTCCAATGTATGTTAAATTGCAACATTAGTTTGATTGCAGTACTGTATAGTTTCAACCACAAGTTTGTACTCATGCCCACGGAAAGTGATGGGCCAGCGGTATTGCCTCACCAAAAAACTAGGAATGTCTTTTGAATATCATAATATTTTTACCTCAAACAACTTATAGTCTTCATCTGTTGTATGCAATTGCTTCATCCGGAAAAATTCCCTAGTGCCCAGGGACATATAGGTTGCACTGAGGTACCCACAGGGTGACTAGGACACCCAGGATGTCTAGACACCACAGGCACCCTAAAGAAACCCCCCAAATCCTGTGCATCCTGAGGATAGAAAAGTATCTCTAAGGTGTCCCTGAAAATCCCTGGGGTGTCCCTGATCATCCCTGGGTGTCCCTGGGGCACCCTGGGAAACCATAGAGAAAATATTTAAATAACATATTTTTTACCATCTTAGCATATTTACCTTCTTTGTTTACTTATTCATTATTCATTATTCAAGTCTTGGTACTTAATACACTTATTATAGATGGTTGTTGTGCTTACTATTGCTCACTGCTTATTATTGTCTTATTCATTTGGTGTCTCAGTGCTTAAAATCAAGTGACTCATAATAAACTTAAAGATTGACACCTCACAGGTTTGAACTCTCAGCCCCAGTGAAAAGTGACACATCTTGGATCAAGCGGTGTCAAGGGACATCATTTTTCCACACAAGTCAGAATGAGCACCGTAAAGGCATATCAAGACATTTTTGCATCTTTCACTTGTTGAACACCAAGAAGCCCAGTAGGGTGACAGAAAGAAAAATCTTATCATCTACTGTATATTTATAGTATAAAATGCTTTTAACACTTCCAAAGTCCCACATCCCGCACCAAAATCACACTTTTCCCAATGCCTAAAGACATTCCAGAGTGGTTTTGTGATTGTCCTCAATACTGCAAAGTACAAAAAAGTGTCTCAAGATGAACATATGAAGAGCATGAACCATATTGGAATCAGCCCAATGCTAACTCAGCAGCCTCAGCTAATCATTCTACATGTATTCGCCATCAATGAAATAAGGGATCTGGGAATGGGGAAAACCAAGAGCTGTTATTAAATGTATGTAGCTTTGTACTGGATAACTTCAATTACTAACAAAGATTTTAGCCTAATCAACAATGCGATACTCCCAAATGCAACAGTCAACTTCCTGAATGCAATAATGTACAATCTGAATGCAAAAATCTACCTCCTGAACCACCGAATCCTAATCCTAATGGTAAACAACTGCTATCAGAGATGCAGCCTTTGCTCCCACTAAATAATGCAGAGGAGAAGGTCAAAACAGCCCAGCTGTTTGTCAATGCTCTTTGTTCAGTGTCATTCTGATCACTCACCAAAATGCTCCATAGCATCTTTGTAATACAAAGGAATCAATACTCTAACTGCTAGCAACCATTGCACATATATGTATACCTATGAAAGCTGATATATTATAGAGCGACAAACATGCAATTGACTACCGTAGCAGCTAACTACCTAATAATAGTATGCATGAACATCCTATCAAGCCCTGTCAAGGCAAAATACTTCAATTATTTTCCCTAGTCTCTGCTCAATCTGACTTTAAAGTTTGGCAAAATTTCAAGCCAGGTCAAGGTTGATCAAGCACCATCAAGAAATTTCGTGGGCCATATTTCGCTCCATCATGCTCGATCTCAGATGTGTCAGTTTTCACTGGGTCTCAGCCTCGCAGTTGACTGTATTATATAAGCAATAACATGAGAGCTCAAAACCACTGAACTATCTTGATGTAAGATATGCAAAAAATTTGTGCACTATATACACTAACTACATCAGCAAAACCTGTATGTACTCCAGAGTGCTCCAGAGCACTGACAGCTGTCAAAAAGCCATCAAACTGCTCTGGAGCACTCTCAAGCACTCTGGAGCTGGTACCCTTGCTCCAGAATGTATTAAGATGCCTTATCAACCATACAGGTTTTGCTGATGTAGTGGGGTCAGCATCACCTATAAGAAAATTGGTGAGCACTTGGTTGGTGGGAGAATGGGTTCATGTGCACTTATGACCATCTCCAATGTTACCAGTAATTATTCTTAGGTAAAAAGGGCTTGAAATATGAAAACTAGACTCAATGTTTTGTCTTTTGGTTAATTTAATTTTGTTGTGAATATAATGTAAGTTTTAATCAAGACATAAAGTATGCAGGCCAAAACATTGGATGGGTGCTTAAATTACATGCTCATAAGCACAAGCACATGATCCCTCTCCCAGGGTGTCCCAGGGCTTCCTAGAGCTTCCCAGGATCCCCAGGAATTTGCCCATTTCCCAGGCAGCCTAGGATTTTAGCCAAATCCTGAAGCCCTTTGGGCTTGCTTGAGGTTAATTTCTGATTAACTTCAGAGATACTCAAGGATCTCTACAATTTGGCCAAAATCCTGGGCTACCTGGTGTTAGAACCATGCTTGTTCATGACCTATGGCACTATAGTTGGTACTATAGTGATCCAATAATAATATATATTGAAAGTCTATTAAAGAATAGACATTGACAAGGGTGTATTGCCATGGGCAGACCAATTGTTAGGCAGCCTATAGGTGCTGAGTATGCACTATGATTAAATGGATTTAGTAATAGATATGTTGGGCAATCAAGGCCTTGATCACTGTAAACAAGATTGATGGGAACAATCTATTGTATTGAGATGGACATCAAAGTGTTGATTCAGAATGTCATGGACATTGTACAGGTCATTGGAGTCAGAAAAGAGACATAAGAAAGACAAGAGACAAGAGACAAGTAGGTGGGTTGGCAAAATAACAGAACTGGGGTCTGTGAGCAAAGTTTGGGGGCTTTTATAGTAAAAGCCCATACTAAAAAGGAAATATTAAATGGTTACTGTTGAAATGGTAACAGTAGAGTAGCAACAGTTACAGTTCTGGAATGTTCTATATCCATAGCAACAGTAAGAAAAGGAAATATTAAATGGTTACCATTGAAATAGCAACAGTAGGGTGGCAACAGTAACAATTCTAGAGTATTCTATATCCATAGCAATGGTAGGTATGTAAGTAAGTAAAAAGTGGGTCAGGTTGTAACACCTGGGGTGCTTGGGTTGCCTAGTGTTGCCTAGGAATTAGCCAAATTCCTGGGCATCCCTGAGAGCGACCAGGCATACCTGGACTTGCCTGGGCTTTAGGTAGTTTTCCAGATGTTGATTCCATACACTTACCAGCAATAAACCATGGGAATTCTGAGCTTAATTCAGGAGATAAGATTTTGGTTGATTTTTCTTCAAATCCTTGTTTTACCTTCTATTGTTCACTAAAAATATTGAAAGAAGTGGAGCTCCCCATATTTTATATCTGGCTTTTTAAGTGTAAACAACTGCAGGTGCAGAAATAAATATTTACTCTTGTATGGGTTTACAGTATTTTTGAAACTAAGGAATTTGCTAAATATAGCATGTAATTCCCAGAGGCATATGTCCAATTCTGCCAGAACAGTTTCACTGAATTGGGCACTAGTACAGATGTCATGTGGTGCCATGGATGGCTGGGTGCATGGTATGGATCATCTCACTGTATCCTGATGTACAAGCTGCAGTGGTACAGTACTATGGTGCTGGATCAAGGAAGTATATCTTAGATTTGGAGGAGTAGAAGATTAATTGAAGAATGCTGGAGCTAGCTGAATGCTTTACTATCTGTACTAAGTAGTGCTCTAAGTCTTTCATAGCAGAAAAATGTGAGTGTTGAATCAAGTAAGAAATTAGTGCTCACTCCACGCGAGCGCTAATCACTCGATGATAACTCCAGATAACTCCAGCTTTGACCTCTAACTTTAATTTGCACACCCTTTTCTTCACCTCTCATCAAATATGTTCAAAATCAAAGAGACTTCAAACTTAGAACCAGTTGTTATCGAACAGCTCCATATAAAGATAATCTTTGGACAAAGAACGATCCTCGAAAGATCGCCAAAGATGAACAACAGGTAGTACTATATACTCAGATAGCGGAAATATCTTCTCCTCTTGATTGTGGTAACCACTCACATTAGTACAACTTTGATTACATACAACCTCAGCATATAACATTATCCACCAGGTCTTTCGCTGACCTTATCGCACTCTCCACATTCTCGAACCTGTTCAAGCCAGAAGTCCAATAGGTATTCTTCTGGCCCTGCAGAGCGTCATAGCTCTCATAAAATCCTGCCTTCAACGCGTCCGTCAGGGGATGAGGGAAATGGTCTTGTCGCGTGAACAATTTTACGTCTCCTTCCGTAACTGAAATCGGTGTAGTTATGTTGTCGACCTCATTGTCCGCAATACCTACACCCAAGCTATTAGCGGTTTGGACTAAGAGCTCCATTACCTGCTCGTTGGTATCACTTGAGGTTTCATTGTAGGGGCTTGGACCAAAAGAATAAGCCGTGGAAATGGGGGAATCGTTGAAGTAGCGTAATAGAGCGAGGGGACCGTAATCCGGGTCGGTGGGCTTTTGAGGAAGGCATACGGATATGGGAGGCTCATGTTGAAAGCTGCGGCCCAATATGCTGTCACCCCGACGCTGGGGAAGACATTCCTCTCCTGGGGTGTAAAATCAAGACCGGCGGCCGTCAAGGCGCGCAGAGTTGGAGGGAAAGCAAGCACAAGACGGGAGCATGTTTGAGTGTGACCCTCATTCCCTGTGGTGTTGTACGTGACGACGGGATATTCGCCACTCCGATCTGTCATTGTCAAGCGGCTGGTTAGCTCGATACGGATGCTTCAATCCTGCGTCTGAGACTGACCAATTTGGGTGACGTTCGTACTGCTGTAGATAGGTCCCTTCACGTGCGTTTCGGAAAACCAAACCCAGAGCTTGTGGAAATCTAGCGAAGTAGTGTTAGTTTTGAAAGAGACCAAACAATGGTATTATTCACTCACCCACAAAATACCCGGGAGTTATTCCAATGTAATACGTCAAGATTTCTGGAGTCAAAAACTGAAGAGCGAAGAGCTACACATGGAAAGGTTAATACTGTCTTGGTACAGAACCTAGAATAACACTTACGGCAGGAGTTTTTGTGAAGTCATCATAGCCCTCATATACAAGCCCTTGCTCGACGAAAAATGGGATCAACTTGAAGCCATTGGCAGTTAACCATACACTCATTGGAATAGCTAGATTGTCGGGAACACCATTCTATCCAGTGGACCTTAAAAAAGTACTGTGCCAATGAATGTTGAATAGACTCACAAGGTATCTCGATCCCGCGTACTTGGGCGCAAACTGGGTGTTCCACAACAACGTATAGTCTGCTACCTCGGCTGCTATACCAATCAGTTCAACCACATTCGGCAGAGGCGTTTCTGTAACATTCTGCGCGCCCTCAACCCCAGGACTGTATTGCCAGTAGGACCAATTAGCTGAAGGACCAGGTGAAAGCGCAGGACTGATGGGGAGACCTGCTTCCAGGATTAAAGGCAGCGTGTTGCTGTAAGTTTGATTAGTGAATATAAGGGCACCCATGGCGTGATATTTTGTCCTAGGCAGTAGTTATGAGCCATAAATATCATCTAAGAAAGTTGCATACGATACCTAGTAGCGGGGTCATCGTAGTATGACTGGCACTTACCTCCTACTTCCAGATTCGAGTCGAAAATGACAGTAGAGATATTGCGAGATTCTAATTCACTGGCCACGGTAAGACCTGAAGGTCCTGCACCTAAAAAACGACCTAAATATCCTG